>BMAF01000002.1:34951683-34991689 GCA_014132575.2 Gasterosteus nipponicus
CAAACCTGCGCGACGAAATAAAGCCACATTTATTTAAATGTTGTCAAATAGAACACCTTAAGACTTAATTCACTTAAAAAAGTACTTTATTTGAATTCATTTTTCTACAAAAAACGTGCAAAGATGTGACGAACAGTTGTGTTTCGTAAAGGTCAGAGAGCCGCTGCTTTCTGATCCCGGCTCCGAAAATCAGGACTGATCTTAATTGCCTCTATTATCTGACTAAATGGTTAATGAGAGTGATTTAATGCACACGGAGCTGTGTGAGTGTGTGTGTGTGTGTGTGAGTGTGTGTGTGTGTGTCGTGCTGCTCAGCCGGCGCTCTCTGCTTTGATTTCCCTGCATGTGCGAGGACTTAGCGGGCCGCGCTCCCCCACATCTGTTGGACATTAGGGGCAATAACAGCTGGGCGGACCTCAAACACGGTCACCCACTTCACCTCGCCGCGTCTCTGAGGATAACCCCGGCTCGCCTCACACTCCACGTGACGAGGGCCTGCTCGCCGGCCCGCTGCGCCCCCCGCGGCCTTTCCGATGAGCCGGGCGCCATCCGCCCGGGAGCCGCCCGTTCCTCTCTGCGACTTTCTCCTGCCGAGCGTGGGAACCAAGCGGTCGCACCGTGATAACATCCCAGCGTGTTTGATTTCCCACAACGTGTCAGCTTGTTGTTGGAATAGATTCTGACTCTGCGGCGGTTGTCCGTCAGCCGCTCGCCCGCCGCTTCCCTCCTCCAAGAGAGAGAGAAACAGAACGAAGGGAGGTCATCCATTCTGGCAGATGTCGAGATCTTTTACAAATTTCCCAGAAATATCTCTTTGTGCTTCTTTCACAAATTTAACTTCAAACCAGAGCACATTCCTGCTCTTACAAATAAAACGTGTGATTAATCGGCAGTAGAAGGTCACTTTGCTGGTGTTTCAGCGGAGGCCTCACGTGGTTATGAGCGTTAGCTAACGGAGGCTAACGTTAGCTAAGGTGGCTAATCGGTCGCTTTGCCGACCGAGTGGCTTTTTTCTTCACTTGTGGTTCTGTAACGGTACATTTAAACGGATTGAGACCAAATTCTTGGGCAAATATGTTACGATGTCACTAAAACTTGTTTGTTTTTTTATCAGACTTTTGAATGATGCTTCATGACTCGTCTGTTTTAGCATTAGCTTTATCAATAGCATAGTTAGCTTCATGTCCACACTGGCAACAGAAAAAATTACAAATATCTGGTATCAGTTTCACGTCGATCCAACGGACCAAAGTTATTTTGGTCCTCATAAACTATTCATGTAAAAATCCGTTGATGCCAAATATTTACAAATAGTAAATGCCAGATGTTAATGTGTTAGCTTAATAACGAACTAGCCAATCAAATGTCCTCATAGATCACCATTGTAACTGATGAAGCTAAAGTCAGACTGCTAATATATTGAGGTTAGTTGTTAAAGATGTAATTGCATATTCTTGTCATTCTATGATTAAAGAAATTGGTAAAATTTCCTCAAATTACTAAAAATGCTCTTCTGGGAGATATTACACACTTGCTACATTAGCATAAATACATATTTACCTCTCATCCTGGACTAAATAAAGACTAAGTAAATGATTTGATGTGAACAAAACAGACGTTACTACATTCCAAGGATTTGCATCTCATGATAATATATTGTTTGGCTTTAAGAATAGAATAGAATAGCTGGTGCAACCTAATCCCAATGAGCTGGAGGTGCTCGAGGTCACACCTTTCTAAAAAGTTACCTGGTCTTTACATTTCAACCCATTAGTAACTACATCAATAAGTACATTCATGTATAACTGCATTCTGCCGTTATGGAGTCACATTTTATGGCCTTGTGATTGGAGCTTTTATGGTCTGCAGATGTCTCGTAGGCTTGTCACACTAAGGGTCTCTTGTCGGGTGGAGAAGGAGAGCTCTGTTGAACTCACAGGAAGGTGGAGGTGGAGGTGGAGGCGGGGTGCCCTCTGCTGGAGCCTTTTACGCCTCACACCGATTCAACGCCGCGGAGCTCTGTCAGGAGGGATTTTAACTGGTTTGGGAAGATCTTCTGGCAGTGTGGATGGATGAAGACCTTATACCAGGGGTCTCAAACTCATGTCAGGTACGGGGCAGATGCAGCCCACCTCGACCGAACGCGGGCCAGACCATTATGGCCGACGGGGGGGATGACACTGACGGTCCGACCGGCGAACAGAACGGTCGGCGCTGGGGTGGAGGTTGTAAGTGGCTGCTAACAGCGAGGTTGCTACAATATAGAACTCGCGGGCCGCACTAACATTACACTTACATATGAAGGCGGGGGCCACAAAATATCGTCCCGAGGGCCGCAAGTGGCCCGCGGGCCGCGAGTTTGAGACCCCTGCCTTATACCGTATGAACGAATAAGCCTTCACTGATGAAATGCAGTGGTTACAAAGATACAAATAAAGACAAATGAGTATAACATGTAAATGTGTTGTAGAAGAACAAAGAAACAAGTTTATGACAAGTTCATATATATATATATATATATATATATATATATATGAATATGATGCACCTGGTGACGGTGTCACTTATAGCTTCAGTCAGTTAAATAAAATAATGTTTAACATTATTAAGAAAAGTCTGTACTAATATGGAAATAAGATATAAAAATGAATCAGCAATATTTATAATGTAATAAAAACTGAATGCTTCAATACAAAATCATTTTAAAATCATGAATTTGCCAAAGATCCACATGGTAGAAAGCACACATTGTATGACCAACAATTAAAACGTAAAGACAATAATTCATCTTCAAAGAAGACAAAGAAAACCAGATCATTCTTACATTTAAGAGCGTTTTGGCGATTGTGCTTAAATATGAAGTATGTGTAAATGGTTGATTCATGTGTTTCATTCGCTCACCCTCCTTCTGGCTCCAGGCAGCCGTATTCCTGTTGCCATGGAGATACAGATGACCCTCACTTCCTGTTGAGGTTCACAAAGCGTTTCACACGTTCTCCCACTTTCACCAACTTTCACCAGGAGCAGCGACAGAGAAGCTTTTAGAGGTGGAAGTCAGACACTAAACGCCAAGATGCATTTTCATTTCTATATTTTTCGACTTTTTCTCATATCAGTTTTGTGGATTGTAATTGTTGGGGATCTCTCCATATTCTCCTGCAACACAAAAATTAGAAATAGAAATGTAAGCCTGAGTACTTTTGAGCAATAAAGAAAATAGATCCCAGAAAAAAGATCCTTTCAAAGCCAGTTAGGTTACTTCAACGATCCTATGAGGAAACTCTGTACCTCTGAAAAGACAACTGTGTTCAAATCTGATTTTCCTTCAATTTCGGCTCAGAAGTGGGAATCTAACCCATTAAGGGGCAAACTCACCTATTTTGGAAATACATAGTTTTCAGTGGGCAATAACTACTGTATTTATGTATGTTTGCTGCCTTCATGAGATTTGAATCCTTTATTCCTCCTACGAGTACAATGGACTTTTTTCACGACCTCATTTATGAAGGAAGTTATGAAGAATATTTATATGAGTTCATAAACTGCTCACTCTCAGCTCCATTGGACTGAAACATGTCGATGAAGCTGTAATGGACTTTGAGTGACAAGTAAAAAGGAAAGAATGGAACAAGTAGCATGAAACTGCTCCGTCGTGAGCTACAGGGAGTGAAGCGCGTTTATAGACGGAGGTTTCTCTCAATGAGCCTCGATTGATGGAACTTCTAAAGTTTTTCTTTGCAAAGTTATGAAGCAGTGAATCCGTCAGCGAGGAGGATCTGTGCGCTTTGGACGTGGATGACTGCGGACATGTGGAGAAAAGATTGACCAAATAAAAGCAACAGGTGCTCTGCTGCACTTTTTGGACCACATGAGGTTTTTCCTTGTTCACTTTCTTAATGAAAGTTTGAATAATTTCATAGATTTGTTTAATGCTGCACCATCCTCACATTTTCCTTGTTCATCATTACATTACGTGTCATTTATCATCCTGCTGAACAGTAGCTTGTGCACGTCTGTATGAAGCTTCCAGTTAGCTTAGCTTAGCATAAAGTCTGCACACAGGCGCAAACAGTTCAAGTGTAACAGAGTGAACGTTGCACAAATTCACATTTTCACACTTAACAAACTAATGAAACATATTTTTTCAGGGATCAGGAATCAAACCTTTATTACCAAAATACGTCGGACATGCATACATGAATATGACCCGTCGGTTGGCGCGTAACATCAGACAGCAAGACGATGGATAACAACACAGATAAGCCCACAGAGTGCAAGAAAATGGCATGTTAAATATACAAATTACTCTACGGTATGAAATACAATATAAGGCCAGAGGGAAATAAAATCACCTATTTAAAAATAAAGGATAAGAAGGAATTTAAGTTAAAAATACGAACAGCCACGAACAGATAACCATAACAACTGTGTTGTGAGTGTGTGTGAAAGTGACCAGTGTGTGTGTGTGTGTGTGTGTGTGTGTGTGTGTGTGTGTGTGTGTGTGTGTGTGTTTGTGTGTGTGTGTGTGCGTGTGTGTGTGGAAGGTAAAAGGGTTAAAGTTTGTCGTTTAATAATTGATATCAATTAAACCTTAATCGGACACCTTTAACAGCTTACTTAAAAAGTTACAAACACATTTAGATTATTAAGTTTTAATGCAGAGAACATTTTAAAACAAATGTGTTTTCTATTTAATCTATTTAAAAATCCATTAAATGTAAGACAATTGTAGTTGAAGTGAATTCAAAGCTGTTTTTTATGCTAAGCTAAGCTTCATATTCAGCACACAGACACAAAGTAAATATTAATTCTGTCAGAAAACTAATCGTATTTCCCAAAATGTCAAACTTTCCTATAAGTTGTAAGACTAATTACAGCAGTTTGCGTGTTGAGGATGAAGCAGCTTCTTTTGCAGACGTATTTTCACACGGAACACGTCAAAGTTTCTCTGTGTGTAGAGACGGTCGATCATTCACAAATCCTGTTTTCCTTTATTGAACCTCAGTGGGATTTTCCTAAACTCACCAGCACCTCTGCTCCTTTGGCCCCTTTGGCTCCTTTGGCTCCTTTGGCCCCTTTGGCTCCTTTGGCCCCTTTAGATTAAATAGAAAACACATTTGTTTTAAAATGTTCTCTGCATTAAAACTTAATAATCTAAATGTGTTTGTAACTTTTTAAGTAAGCTGTTAAAGGTCTCCGATTTGGCCCCTTTGGCTCCTTTGGCTCCTTTGGCCCCTTTGGCTCCTTTGGCCCCTTTGGCTCCTTTGGCTCCTTTGGCCCTTTGGCCCCTTTGGCTCCTTTGGCCCCTTTGGCTCCGTTGGCCTTTGGCCCCTTTGGCTCCTTTGGCTCCTTTGGCTCCTTTGGCTCCTTTGGCTCCTTTGGCTCCTTTGGCTCCGTTGGCTCCTTTGGCTCCTTTGGCCCCTTTGGCTCCTAAACGCTGAGAAGGAACCCGTCCAGCAGCTTCCAGCCTGCCGATTGCTGCAGCCACTCCCGCCGGGCCCAAACTAATCAATGATGCCATCAATCTCTAATAAAATCACTTCTACGAACTGTCTTCAAATGTTGAGGTCACGCCACTCTCACCCCCCACCCCCCTTTTTTACGACCCCTCTTTGTGGAACCATCCCGTCAGAAAGACATCTTTAATTTGTTTGGATCCAGCTGAAAGGGAGAGACGTCTCTATTTAAATGCACGCTTATTTTTCCAGGTGCTTGTACTTTGAAGCACGGTGAGCCGCAGCCTCGGAGGTTTCCACTCAGGGAAGCCGCAGCTCGCTCGAGAGCAAAGACTTCTGGGAGGGCAGCGAGCGCGTCCGCGGGGACTCGGCGAGAGATGGCAGGTAGCGATGCATCAATTAATCATGATAAGGTCCGTCGATGCTGCAGAATGTGGCATTCACAGCATTCACGTAGTCCTGATTTAACACTGCTGAGGCCGTTCACGCGTACTTTCCTTCTTTAAGATGTGTGTGACACAACCGCCCTTCTTGCTCCTCCTTCTACTACAACTTTTACAGGATGCACTGATCTGCAACGACAGATTAGCTGCTGCACGGGCGAAAAGCTGCAATCAGACAATTCAATTACAGAGGATGATGAGGACAATGATGCTCCATGCTGTACATGGAAGCTAAGCAGATAAGCTTATTACCAAGAGTAGGAATGCTGAAGTAGCGCCTATGCTAAGCTAGCATTATTTTCACCCCATCTGCTCAGTAAGAAGAATTCAGGTTTTTAAACTCATCACAGAAGAAATGTGCTTTTCAAAAAGCTACCAGTTGTTTGTAATGTAATATTTCGACACAGACGTGGAATCTGGCTGCAGGACGTGTATACGGCATAAGTATGATTTCTATATCATATTTCTTTCATGTGGTCAAAAAAGATGCTGGAAATACAACTCTTCTGAGAAAAGAAAGATCAGCCTACAAAATGATTACAATATAAAGACAGGGAAAACAACAATTAAATAACTACATATCATTAACAAATTAATTGTTGTCAGCTAAAGATCAACTCATCGCAAGCTTCTGTGGAGCCGAGAGCTTCTGTACGTTTCTGTCGGTTCATCATTGTGAGAGGAGCCATGTGACATTTTCACCCTGTGTGCAAAACCCGAACCTAATGAACAAATAGAACCAATCATTTAAACATGAATACTAGTCAAATGACCAACTAGAAGTGCAATATTCAAAATAAGAGACTCCAGCTCTACTTTGTGCCTCTCATTACTTCGTCTGTGTTCCTGCTGTTCAAAGCGACTCTCCACTCATAAGAAGACCTTCGTCCCCCGTTACCTTCATGGACCATGGATCACCTGAGCGAGGGAAGTGAACAGCAGAGGACCTGATAAGGAAGGAAAGGACAGAAACGAAGGGCAGAGAGAGCGACAGCATGTTTGTACAGCTGAACACAAGCTGAAGAAGCCCAGGCCTTCTCTCACACTCCATTAGGCCCGAAGCTGCACGGAGTGCTGCACTCAACACATAAACAGCCTGCGTGAGGAGCCATGTACGGGAGAGGCCGGGGGGGCGCCAGGCTGGCCGGCAAGAAACAACAAATGCCTTTTCACATCAGTGCAATGCCCCCGAATTACAGAGAGAGACAAGCGATGGAGGCAGAGAGGCCTGGAAGAGCAACAGGCCTCATTCGCCAAAGTTTGATCCACCGCTTCCAGAAGAGACCTGAAGCCCTCGAGCTGCTTGAAGGATGAGGAAGCCATGATGGGGAAGCCATGAGGAAGCTATGAGGAAGCCATGATGAAGCCATGAAGAAGTCATGGGGGCCATGAGGAAGCCATGGGAAGCCATGAGGAAGCCATGAAGAAGCCATGGGGAAGCCATGAGGAAGCCATGGGGAAGCCATGAGGAAGCCATGAGGAAGCCATGAGGAAGCCATGAGGAAGCCATGATGGGGAAGCCATGAGGAAGCCATGAGGAAAGAAGCCATGAGGAAGCCATGAAGAGAAGCCATGAGGAAGCCAGCCATGAGAAGCCATGGGGAAGCCATGAGGAAGCCATGAAGAAGCCATGGGGAAGCCATGGGAAAGCCATGAGGAAGCCATGATGAAGCCATGAGGAAGCCATGAAGAAGTCATGGGGAAGCCATGGGGAAGCCATGAGGGCCAAGGGGAAGCCATGGGAGGAAGCCATGAGGAAGCCATGGGGAAGCCATGGGAAGCCATGAGGAAGCCATGGGAAGCCATGAGGAAGCCATGATGGGGAAGCCACGAGGAAGCCATGAGGAAGCCATGAAGCCATGAGGAAGCCATGAGCCATGGGCCATGGGGAAGCCATGAGGAAGCCATGGGAGGAAGCCATGAGGAAGCCATGGGGAAGCCATGAGGAAGCCATGGGAAGCCATGAGGAAGCCATGGGGAAGCCATGAGGAAGCCATGAAGAAGCCATGGGGAAGGAGGAAGCCATGGGGAAGCCATGGGATGAGGAAGCCATGAGGAAGCCATGGGAAGCCATGGGAAGCCATGGGGAAGCCATGAGGAAGCCATGGGGAAGCCATGAGGAAGCCATGGGGAAGCCATTGGGAAGCCATGAGGAAGCCATGAGGAAGCCATGATGAAGAAGCCATGAGGAAGAAGGAAGCCATGGGGAAGCCATGGGGAAGCCATGGGGAAGCCATGAGGAAGCCATGAAGAAGCCATGATGAGGAAGCCATGATGGGGAAGCCATGAGGAAGCCATGAGGAAGCCATGGGGAAGCCATGAGGAAGCCATGGGGAAGCCATGAGGAAGCCATGAGGAAGCCATGAGGAAGCCATGGGGAAGCCATGAGGAAGCCATGAGGAAGCCATGAGGAAGCCATGAGGAAGCCATGAGGTACGACGCGCTGCAGCGGTACACAAACCGGGGGCCTTGTGGTTGCGGGTCGCCTCCTTAGCCCCGAGCTAACGACGCACACACCAACCGTAGAAACTCCGTCATGCACGATGAGACGGTCAAAGACACACAAACAGCTCTACGCGTAGATACACAACATGCAGGAAGCACGCAGGCCGCATGTGTGTACGTGGATAAACAAGCCCACTGTACATTAGTGCACACACACACACACACACACACACGCGTGTAACCACACTGCTGCCAGAGTGGCAGACGGTGTAAACAACATGAGCGGGTGTGAACACGCCTTGTGTTGCTGCTCACGTTCAGCGAGCTGTGAAGCCTTTTCTACAAACGACAAAAGTACTGACAAAAAGTCAGCTGACCGAATTCATCGTCCTTTTGTCTGTTGGAGGCTTCGCTCATCCAGTGAATGTTGTTTTAATGCTTCTTTTCTTCTTTGTGATCCTTCTGGGCGTTTTCGTCTATTGTTTCATCCTCATGATCAAATGAGATTTCATGCACAATGATATTGTCCATAACAAAATGAATAATAATCCAACATCTGTCTGCAGGTAAACTCCTTTCTTACCCAGAACCATATTTGTTTCAAAAGATGAATCCTGATTGATTTGGTGATTGTGTGAACATGATGTTCACATTGGTGGCTTTGAGTGAAAGGGATGGACTGGTAATAACATTTGTGAATAGCTTAGAGTAACTGGTCACAATTCTGCCCAATAGTGCAAAACCTGGAGAGTTAAGTAAGTGAAGTACACTCGGCTTTGTGTTGAGTGATGGTTAGCAACGGTTAGCATGTTAGCTTTAATGAACATGTCTCTAAATGTGTCTTTGTGGTTGTTTCTGCTTTATTAAACAGAATATCTTTGGGATTGGATCTGTTGAACAAAACGAACGATTTAAACAACTCAACTCAGGCTTAAGGAAAAGTGTTTCCTTTTCTCACAAAGTTTCTACAAAACAACACGAAGATATAAGAACAGATCAGCCGATAATGGAAAGAATTGCGAGCTGCAGCCATAATCCTAAACGTTGTAGATGCTGAGATGAAAATAAAGCCCTCATGGCACAAATTGGACTTCATCCTAACCAGTAAAAGGAGACTTTCTCTCGTCTTGTTTGACACAACCAAAGGATACCGAGGCGATGTCTTCTGTTCCTTGCAGAAGCCGTGCAGCAGTAGACCCGAGGAACACGGTGACAATGGTTCGTTGTTAAAGATCCTAAACGGTGCTTCCTAAAGGCGTTCCATCAGGAACTGGCACCTTCTCGGTCTCTACACACGTCACATGGGCTAGAAACACGTATCCATCACTGCAGGGAGGCTTGTTGGATACGGGACCCGTATTAAACAACGCAACAATTTGGGCTGATTTGTTCGTGTACAGAAGCTACCAGCCGGTTTGACACATGTTGACCCTTTGAAAAGGCAAATAGAGTGAGGACACCTACAGAAACTTGTAGAGTGAGGACACCTGCACACCTTTCAGCCAATACATCTATGAGAGACAAAGACGGACTTCAACTTCCCTGACTGAAGCTCCATGACGAAGACGTCGGGTTGACCTGTCGACCTCCTCGCTGCCACCACAACAAGAGTCCGGCCCCCCCCGGACATGTGATGTGGCGCAGCGGAGCGCCTCCAGTGCGACGCCGGCTTTCCAGCGGCGTTGGGGGAGTTTTCTTAAGCGCTGCGGCGAGGACCACACAGAAGAAGTGGCTCCTCGCCACCGGCTGACTGATGATTAAGCGAGACGTAGTGTATTTTCCTATGGCTCCATAAAAGACACATGCTGGGGAGCCGTTAAAGACAGTGCAGAAAGACAATCGTCTGGGAATAAATAAACCAGAGAGGGAATAGAGGGGCGGGCACCAATAAAATCCCCAAACTGGCCACTGTCTGCATTTTTTTTCTTATGTGTTTATTTGTTCAAAAAGCTTGTTCGTCATCCTTTCTTCACTAGAACTCGTTTCATTTAAGCAACACATCTGGAAAATGACCTACAAATAATTGCGTTCATCCCTCGAATCCTTTGGACTGAGATCAATGATTGAAAATAAAGGATTATGTTTGAAGGACTTGGAACGTGCAGATATTTCAGCAATGATAAAGTGTTGTGAGACAAAATGCCCCCCTATGCGCCAGCTCCTTCCAGTTCTTCTTCAGATTAATGGGCCGTGTTGGGAAAAGTGTGCAGCGAGGCCTGCAGCATAAATAAGGTCGGTAAGTAGGCAGCTTCGGAGACCGTGGGCTCTGCGGACAAAGGCCCAGCTGTGATTTACTGGTCCTCCGTTGCAGCTCAGCTCGTTCAGATAAAAGGGAGGCGCTGTGGTGCGTGACGGCATGAGAGTGTGCAAAGTTACACGAGCGCCTGAGCGCTGTCAGTGCAGAGCGCCGCCTCAGAGTCACACGAGTCCTCGCCGGCGCTTTGATACTTGTGCAGACCGTGTTCTCCGCTCTGTGAAGGTCACTAGAAACACGCTCACGGATCCCGCGGCTGCTTTTGCTGATGGGATGATGCACGTCGTCTGGGTCAGCCAGGCCTCAGATGCAACCCAATCCTGACCCGTAGGGTTGCTTTACATTTCAGTGCAGCTTTGCAACTTAAACCAGCTGTAACGTGTTTAAAAAACACTTCTCTCTCCTTTACAACGTACAATCACTCTGTTGCAACATCGACCTACTAACGCGGAGGAAGAAGCAACGCGTTGATGCTATCTCAGCTTCTTCGTCTGGAGATTATATGTAAATAACTTTGTGATGCAACCATGTCTCCTATGAATAATACTCATATAGACTACTACTCTGCAAGCGCAGATACGTTTGGAAGGAATGTTTTTGTACCAGTAGTTATTTGTACTAGCAGTTATTCGACTGTACTTTAGTGAAAATCATTTACTAAAATAAATCACTATAGTAATAAAGGTAGAAATACATTTCTGATGCTGCATAATGAACCTCCAGACGTCTCTAATGATCCGATTTTAGGTCTTGTGAGGTAAAACTTTTCCAAATTGGCAACAATATCTTATTACATTTCTTTGAGGACTTTCATTGATATTGATTTGCTATTGATGGATTAATAAATACACTCAATTCAACTTTTGTCATCACCTTGTTTCTTGTACAGACAATATATTTCTCTAGAGGTAATTTAATTACCACTCACCTCGAGTCGCTGTCTCTGTCCTAATCTACCTGCATGTGAGCTTTTCATGTGTTGTTTAATTTATTTGTTCCCCGTCCTTAATTAACTGTGCTAACACGGGAAGCCTGAGCTGCAGCAAAATCTATTTGGGAAGAAGTGGATCATTTTTTTTGTCGAACATATTTCCTCCTTGGCTAAGTGTGCGACTCATGTCGGATTTATGATGACGGGACGCAAGTTGTTCCGATTCCTCTGTGAATTCCTTAAGAAGGAGGGTGGCGCACAGAGCAGGTAATTAAGCCTTAAGAGGTTCAAGTAAGCTGCACCAGCGAGAGCAGATGTTGAGCAGCTGGGTGCTGCGGGGATGTTAAGAGGACGAAGGTTGACTTTACTGTAACAAACAGCTGCAGACAGGAGTTGATCCATACAGTTCTGGTTCTGAGGAGTGGATACCGCCCACTGAACACCACACACAGCTGTGGTGCTGAAGGCTGACGCACCAACACGCCTCCTCCAGGGGACTGATGACAGATGGAGATACTAGAACTCCTGATCCAGAGGTGTTACGTGTTGGTGCTGGACTGGTCTCACAGAAGAAGAAGGCAGATGCAAAGTGGTCTCATAGGCTGCTTCTGCCAAATGTCGCAGCCTCATCTTCACTGTACACACAGAGGCAGTGACTCACAGCTCTTTGTGCTTCTACATGAGTAGACCTTCCCCAGAGCAATACCATGTAACATGCGCGGTTAGATCTGCTTCTATTTCATTAAAACGTTTCTATAGTTCTTGGCCATCAATGCCCCACAAATGAACGTGCTCTTCCACTCTGATTTCACTTTAGAGCTGTGCCAAAGAATCAGGAAGAGCTGTGCCAACAGGAGGCCTTAAAATGAGTAATTAACTGAAATAACAATGGAGGGCTGAACACAAAATCAACACTACTCTTACAAATGAACTCACGTTTTCGAAGTGGAATGCTTACAGTGCTGCAGTAGAGGAGCCTCTCCTACGAACTGTGTTTTCTTTACAGAAGGTTTTGTTAGGACATCAAGTTGAAGAGAATATTGAAGAATTCTGTGATGAAACAGTATGGAGATATGGAGAGACTTAATGGACCAAAATGGTTGTTTTAAAACATTTTTGACACAATACCTTTTTTTCAAAATATTTTTTCACCTTTTTTCCATGACATTTCATGTATTTTCACTGTTATTGAAAATATTTTTTCAAAAGAATCCATTTTTTAAAACCTTTTTCCCCCATGACATTTATAGACACAGCATATTTTGAAACATTTTGAATATTTTAAAATACTTTTCAAATATCTTTACTTTCTTTAAAAAAACAAATTCCACCGAATATGTTTTCCTGACCAAATTCTTTTTGACGTTTTTTTCCAACACGTTTGTAAACACAATGTATTTTGACTTTTTTGAAAACAATTTGGGACCTAACATATTTTGGCTTTCTTTTTTAAAACAATTTTATCGTTTGAAGTATTACGTTTTTTTCCGCAAATTTAACATTTTAAAATTTAAAAACGTGTTTGACGAGTTTCCGAAGTGTTCCTGAAGGCATCACAGACACATTCCGCCCCCTGCCCTAGCGGCCCGAGCGGTGCGTTCACGGGAGTGTTTTTTAAAAAAGTTGACAACAGAGAGACGAAGAAGAAGACAAAAAAGACGAAGAAGAAGAGGAAGAGGAGGAGCGCTGAGTTACAGCCGCTTGGAAGCTACAGCAGAGCTCCGCAGCACCGGAGCACCGGGAGGAATGGGCTGCAGCCACAGCAAGGTGAGGGACACCGGGCAGAATCTAGCGGTGAAGCCCCGGGGGAAGTTGGTCTGTTTCGGGTGGGGGAGGCTGCTCGCTGCTCGCTGCTCGCTGCGGCGACGCGCCTTCACAACGTGCTGCGCCCGATCTGCGGGTCATAAAGGAGCCAAAACACACTTTAACCGCTAATCACATACAACTAACGTTAAACCACCGCGCGGGTCAGACGAAGACTGTGCAGTTTTAAGAAAAACAGAGTGGACCTGAACGTTACTTTTCTTTTCTTCTTCTTCTCTGAACATCTGTTTCTAATCTGGCGTCGCGTTTGAATCTGTTCCCACGGTGCGAGGGAACCGGATTGAATCCGGTTTACCCCTCTGACGTCATTCAGGGCAAGTTTGATCTCCGTTATCAGCTCTAAAATCATCTTCTCCTCAAATAAAGGACACCTCTTGACTTTTAAGTAACAACACTTTAATCTGCTTCATAATCTCTAAATTCATTTTAATTTGCGTTCAAATGTCACAAAATAGTCCGCAGTCTTGATACTTGAGATATGTTGTTGTACATTGTCTCATAGAATCCTGTGTGTATATCTTCATATATATATATATATATATATATATATATTACTACCTGTGGATATGAAGTGATGATGATGATGTGTGTTTTGAGCCGTTTTACCTCTGAAGATATTGTTGATATTTTGGTTGTGTCGCTGTACTTTAATGACTTTAGCTCACAGGGCGATAAGTTGTTCAGCTGTTGTCTCCGGTTATTGATAGAAGATGACGGAGTGGCTTCATGTGGGTCAGGGGGGGGGGGCAGCATTCTCATTCTGAATCATTTCAAATCTTTCTCAACCAAACATGTTTTTTGTTGTCCTATTAGTAAAAACAGTCTTTGTCTGTAGAAAGGAAACAGAGTCTGGGGGTTATTCTGGATAAATATATGTCTATATATATATATATATATATGTGTGTGTGTGTGTGTGTGTGTGTGTGTGTGTGTATAAAACTGGACCAGTTGTTGGGACTAGTTCTATTGGGCCTAGTCGTTGGCAGCAGTGATTGAACCAGTCAATGGGACCAGTTATACTGGGCCCATTAATTGGGATCAATTATTGGACCAGTTGTTGCATAAGAGTAGCTGCGGTGAAGATTATCTCAGAATAGAAGGACTTAGAGGCTCAGACTCTGAGCTTCAGCTGAACTACAAAACACCTCAGTGTGTTTTTCTGTTCTTCAGCATCTTTATTTCCTCTTTGAAACCAATATTCCAAAATGTTGTGGTTTATCATTGTTTCACAATTAATAAGACCAGTCCACTGTGGACAGACCCAGGTCCTCCACAGAGACCAGTCCACTGTGGACAGATCCAGATTCTCCACAGAGACCAGTCCACTGTGGACAGACCCAGATTCTCCACAGAGACCAGTCCACTGTAGACCGATCCAGCTCCTCCACAGAGACCAGTCCACTGTAGACCGATCCAGGTCCTCCACAGAGACCAGTCCACTGTGGACAGACCCAGGTCCTCCACAGAGACCAGTCCACTGTGGACAGACCCAGGTCCTCCACAGAGACCAGTCCACTGTGGACAGATCCAGGTCCTCCACAGAGACCAGTCCACTGTGGACAGACCCAGGTCCTCCACAGAGACCAGTCCACTGTGGACAGACCCAGGTCCTCCACAGAGACCAGTCCGCTGTGGACAGACCCAGGTCCTCCACAGAGACCAGTCCGCTGTGGACAGATCCAGGTCCTCCACAGAGACCAGTCCGCTGTGGACAGACCCAGGTCCTCCACAGAGACCAGTCCGCTGTGGACAGACCCAGGTCCTCCACAGAGACCAGTCCACTGTGGACAGACCCAGATCCTCCACAGAGACCAGTCCGCTGTGGACAGACCAGGTCCTCCACAGAGACCAGTCCACTGTGGACAGATCCAGACCCAGGTCCTCCACAGAGACCAGTCCACTGTGGACAGATCCAGCTCCTCCACAGAGACCAGTCCACTGTGGACAGACCCAGATCCTCCACAGAGACCAGTCCACTGTGGACAATTAATAAGACCAGTCCACTGTGGACAGACCCAGATCCTCCACAGAGACCAGTCCACTGTGGACAGACCCAGGTCCTCCACAGAGACCAGTCCACTGTGTACAGATCCAGGTCCTCCACAGAGACCAGTCCACTGTGGACAGACCCAGGTCCTCCACAGAGACCAGTCCACTGAGGAAAGACCCAGGTCAGGCTTCCCTGCGGACTTGGACTTGCAGCTCCAGGGGAGGGAGGGGGTGGCAGCAGCAGCAGTGTCTCTTCCTCCTCCTCCTCCTCCTCCTCCTCCTCCTCCCCTCCTCCTCCAGGAGCAGGGAACCCTGGTGATGAGACACTACCACGTTAGTCCACAGGGGGTCAGAACCACCAGCCCATGTGTCGGCGTGCCGGATGCATGATGCTTTCACGAGGCCGTAAACGTGGAGTTTGGACCGTTAATGAAAAGTCTGTAAATCTTTTCATGCTCAAGTTCAACATCTGGAGCCAAAACAGAAAGATCTCAGCAGCTGTTATTTACTTGTCAGGTTTAAGCATCTGAAGCTCGTTGATGCTTTTAGAGAGACATCAATCAGGGTTTGTGGAGATTTTGGTTTTCGAAAACTGAAGCATCATGAAATTGTTACCCAGAATTCCTAAATTGTTTTGGTAATACATCCCTAAGTTAAATGATTCAAGAACTGTACAAACTAAACAATCCATTTATTAATGAATTATGTATTGTTTTTATTGAAATAAGAATACTTTAAAACCCTGATCCAAAATGACATCAACGAATAATACAATGTAATAATTCAACCTTGGAGCTCTAAGACCCACAGACGTCTCGTTAGGGACGCAGGGGGACAAAGGCGTTGAAAAGCTTTAAAAAGAACAAATAATTGTGGAGATCTGCTGGTTCACTTTTAGACTTAATCTTGGAGCTAAAAATAACTCATTATTTAAAAAAACTCACAAAATAGAGAAACTTAAGAAAACAGGAAGTTACTTTAACAGCAGACTAAACTGAACTCCAGTTTATTACTTTCTTCCATGTGCGGCTTTAATAAAGCAATAAGCTACGAGAGGCTTCGCGTCGGGCCTAACATCACCCCGGATTATTGCAGATAAAGTTACCAGAAAAATGATAAATAGTAAGTAAATCGCTGCCTTTCAACACAAAATAGTTGTAGCCACCAAACGTTGTGTATCAGTACTGTAGAGAAAAAATAGTCCCCCGCGCCGTCTCATCCATTCACATCGCTCATGACGTCCACCTTAAACCGGTGTCGACGGGAACTGCAACGTTGGAGGTTCGAGCGCCGGCTGCCCCGTGTCGACGTGTCCCTGAGCAAGACACCTGACCCCTAGTTGCTCCCCGGGCAAACACGTGAAACGCCACGGGGTTAAAAATGTAACGTAAGTCGCTTTGGACAAACGCGTCAGCTAAATGACCTGTAATGTAATAATAATTCTGACCTGTTACTTTGAGCCCCCAGTGATACGGAACAGCTCTGGTCGCTCAGTAATCGGCCCCCCATCACTCCAATGTCATTTGTATGAACAAATCCAGAAAATCACATTGTATGGTTTTGTATTCGATCACCAACCAGTAAGAATTACGGCTCTCACAGACCTGGTAGTCTGTCTGAAGCCCTCCTGTTCTCCACTCATTACCTGTATAAAAGACACCTGTCCACGGTCTCCAACCTCTCCACAATGGCCAAGACCAGAGAGCCGTGTAAGGACATCAGAGATGGAATTGTAGACCTGCACAAGGCCGGGACGGGCTGCAGGACAACAGGCAAGCAGCTTGCTGAGAAGGGAACTGTTGGCGCAATTATTAGAAAATGGAAAAAGTTTAAGATGACGGTCAATCTCCCTCGTTCTGGGGCTCAATGCAAGATCTCACCTTGTGGGGCATCAATGATCATGAGGATGGTGAGGGATCAGATCAGAACTACACGGCAGGACCTGGTCAATGACCTGAAGAGAGCTGGGACCACCGTCTCAAAGAGAACCATTAGTACCACGCTACCCCGTCATGGATTACAACCCGGCAGCGCACACGAGGGCCCCCTGCTCCAGCCAGCGCAGGTCCAGGCCCGTCTGAAGTTTGCTAATGACCATGGAGGTATGGAGAAGGTCATGTGGTCTGATGAGAAGAAAATAGAGCTTTTTGGTCTAAACTCCACTCGCCACGTTTGGAGGAAGAAGGATGCGTAAAACCCTAAGAACACCATCCCAACCGTGAAGCATGGAGGTGGAAACCTCATTCTCTGGGGCTGGTCTTCTGCAAAGGGGACCGGCCGACTGCGCCCTATTGAGGGGAGGATGGTTGGGGCCATCGACCTCCTTCCCTCAGTAAGAGCAGCTAAGAAGTGTCGCCGTAAGAAGCATCTCAAGGTCCTGGAGAGGCCTCGCCAGTCTCCAGACCTGAACCCAATAGAAAGTCCCTGTTGCCCCGAAACCTGCATGTTTGTATGGAGGAGTGGGCCAAAGTCCCGGCTGCAGTGTGTGCAAACCTGGTCACGAACTACAGGAAACGCATGATGTCTGTAATGCAAACAAAGGTTTCTGTAGCAAATATTAAGGTCGGCTTTTCTGATGTATCAAATACTCGTCTCATGCAATAAACTGCTACTGATATATATTGTTAAATCATACATCATGTGATTTTCTGGATTTGTTTTAGATTCCGTCCCAGTTGAAGAGTAGCTATGATGACTCCTACGTGCTTTCTACCTACATATACTTCTCTCCTGTATACGCAGCACAGTCGCCATCTCGGAACCCCTCTTCTCATTTAGCAGTTCTAGAAACTTCTATTCTCTCAAACCTTTGCAATATTGATTAAGGACCCAAACATCTCAGAAAGAGGACTTTATGAATATGAAACTTTCGCCGTGGTCATGATAGAAAATGTAATTCACTGAATCACGTGAACGGGGCTGGAGAGGCTCAAAGAAAGGGATCTTTTTCCCTCTTGAAAACGACCCCGTGTGACCTTCTGTTTTGGCGGCCTCGGGTCCGTGTGACTCATCACGCAGCTGATGTCGTCGCCGGTCGCCGCAGCGACCAGAGCCAACATTTCAGCATCGCTCCGCCGTCGCAAAGCAGCTTGGGATCGCAGGACACCGAGGATTCTTTAACTACCACGTGTAGGGTCGGTGTAGTCCAGGAGCTCCCAATCGGGCCTCTTGAATCATCAATAGGATTATTGATAAGTTGCACCAGTGAGACCAGACGATCACCTGATGGAACCTGTCGTCGTATTGATTGTTATTCAGCGGTTTTGTTGATCAGTAACAAAGTCCTTGTTCACACTGCAGGAGCTTTGGCTCCTCCCATAACGACGAGGAGTCTGGGGTTTGGCTTGTTAAGGGGTCCAGTTGCATTGTGGGTAATGTAGGAGCCAGGTTTGATCATGGCAGTATTGAATTAGGGCGTTGATGAATGCATGTCGTACTCTAATACTGTACACCAGGGGCCTGGTGTTCCTCCTCGGAGACATTTAACTTCCTGTTCGATGTGAACGTGTCGGTTATTCGTCACGGTCTCCACTGATTAATCCTTTCCATCTAATCTGGTAATCGGATTAACAAAGAGAGACCAGCCTAGAAAGACAATAAAGGACATAACAATCTCCATCAAAGGCGTCACGAAAGAAAGTTAGTCTTGTGCTAGCCGTCTTTATGCTAAGCTAACGGGATAAATTTACATCTACAGTACAAGGAGGAGCTGGTAACCTTAGCAGCTAACGGTGGTTCACTTAATTTATGTTAGGATGCGTTCAGGCTCTGCTTGGTGAAAATGAGGCTCCCCCCGTCCACTGAGTCATCCATCCTGCTCCTTTAGACCCTTTAACACTTTAATTTCAACGCGGAGGTCAAATCAGGTTGTTGACGTAGCCGCTCTGTTTTTTCAATTGTGTCGGTAAAATGTTCTTCCTTTTGTCGTCATCAGAGGAAAAGCAAGAAGGGAGAGAAGAGCCAGAAGGACAAGAGAGGCCGAGATGAAGGAGGTGAGTGAGTGTGTGTGTGTGTGTGTGTGTGTGTGTGTGTGTGTGTGTGTGTGTGTGTGTTCCTGTTTCCTCTGACTGATATCTGCTTCTTTCTCACTTCCTGCTTCATGAGAATCAATCTGACATTAAACATTGAGATGAACATTTCAAAATGTATTTTAGTTACATTAAAAAAAAAAAGTGACCTCTAAACCAGCTGATTTATAATAATGATATTCCTGTTAATAAGTAACAATGTAGTACTTATTATTTATTGATTGATTAGTACTTCATTCTTCTAATTAATAAGAACCTGACATTTGGGGAGATTTGTTGTATTAAAACACGTGAACCTCCACCCAGAGAACTGGTGCGATGATGTCATCAGCACATAATAAGAGAGGGGTTAGCCGCTGATCTCAGAGCTGTGCAGCAACACCGTTCAGACCTCGTGGGCTTGTCACAACAGGGTGGACTGATAAAGTTTACACCGGCTGCATTCCATTTAGCTGAGTCAGATAGAGGCTCCTGCTGTTGTTCCTGCTGGACCTCTATTCTCATGTTGGTCCTGGTCCTCTGCGGGACAGCTTGGTACGTGTCCACAGGATCAGCGCTCAATAAAAGTAACTTTAAAGCGCGATCACAGGCCCGTTGGTTTAAGGTCATCTGCTGTGAGGCGGTGACTCTTCTCCTTTCCTTTCACAAGCAGCTTGTAAAGTTCTGCCATTCTAACATTACGTCATCATCCGTGATGTCATCATACAGATGTTACAGGAAGCCGCTGTGGAAAATAAGCGGTTATAAAATCATGATGTTGCCGGTGATGTTTAGTCCGGATGTTTGACAAAGAAGGAATCATGATTCGTGAAACAAAAGCAGCAGAAATGTTAGAATCGGGCAACGTGGACTAAACCGTGTGTATCACAGTCTGATTTTTAAACGTTTCTTCAGTATCGTCCCCCCACTGAAGGTTATGGACAACAAATAATGTGGATTCACCTTTCTTCTCTCTCTCTCTCTCCCTTCTTTTTCTCCTCCTTCTTCTCAATGTTTATTTAGTTGTGAACTTGAGATGCGTTGATTAGACATATTAACAAATAGTTCATCTAAAAGGGGTTTTAATGCATCAGGAGAAATGTACAAATATCCATTTGATCTGCGCTTACAAACGGAATGTTCTCTGGAATATGACCGGTCACATGACTCTCTGGTCACATGACTCTGGTCATGAAAGCTGTGCTGTGTGATTTCAGAAGTTTTACACTACGGTATTAGTACTTCTACTAGTCCAAGTACTTAATGGAGTTCAGAAGCAGTATTTGCGTGTTTTTGTACTTGCTTTACTGAAAAGCCGGCGATAACGTGTAAGCGTGTTCCACAGGTGAGCTCACCTGTCCCTCTTCGTGTCACAGGGTCGCCCTCTGCAGGTAAACATCCGTCAGATGAGCCGGACTTCTGTCTGCAGAAGCAGCTGGAGCGCTATGAGTGGCAGCTCAGAATCTTAAGAGCGGCCAATGGGAACCCGGAGAGGGCGGAGCTTCTGAAGGACCACGGCGACGAGGAGGTGTGCGCCCTCGTGCTGAGCCTCCTCGACAAGGTGAGGAGCTCCTCTATCAATACGTTATTGATCGTCATGTTGTGTAAACCGTGAAACGGAAACAAATATTCTGACCGACGGAGACATGAAGTCCACTTGTGTCTCTGCAGATGTTTCAACTGTGACAACGACGATCTTTTCTCTTAATTTTCTCTTATCAATTTGGGGAATAGAATCATTGTTATTCTAACTTATATTTGATATTACTTTTAATTTTATTATTGTTTGTTACATACTAATTTATTTTTTAAATGAAGTGTGTCGTTATTATCATTGCAACTATGAACAGCAGTCAGTCACATGATCCGCTTCATGAACAGTTGTTTTTTAGCTTAACAGTCCACATGTTTCCACAGCCGTCATTCATGTGTCTTCATAGTTTCCCTCCTCGCTATGAAAACCTTTCACACTTGACACTCGTCTCTTCACTATTCTTCTTTTCATTTTTCAGGTGAAAACGGAGACGACTGCCGATTTGAGCGTCCTCCATGAACAGAAAAGTAAATCTTCTACTGAAGAACATCGGAGAAACGTGGAAGGTAAGAGGCTCCAGACGCAAGAGGAGTATCACTAATAAACGGTCCGTATGACCTGGAGGGTGTTGCACAAAAGTAGAATAAAGGAATTCAGGATAACTGAAAAGGCGCCGCATGACTTGGTGTGATCTTAATCGGCTGCACGTTTGCCGAGCCGGGATGAGAAGGAGGAGCTAAGTCAATCCAGGTGTGCACAGCTGGGATCAGTGCAGGTTCACGGCTTTCTTAAGTAGACCACGCTTTAAATTTAAAAAATCTACTTACAGGAAAGTTGTTGACTGTTTTAATATGATTTTTTATGTGTTGGTTTTATTGTTGTTTGTGTGTTGGTTTTACCGTAGAGTGTCTTTGAGTAGATTACCATGTAATGCACTATAAATAAAATGTATTATTTAGCCCAATTTGCCTTAAAAGTGAGCAGAGGGAATTAATGTTCCTCTGGAGTTTCACCCTAAAGACTCATTTCAAACCTCTATTCACAATGCGAGAATATGTTTTACAGCCATATGCACAAATCTCTATAAGCTGTGTCTCATTCTAAATATCTTTCTACAATTAATGTTCATGACCGGGTAATGAGACGCGGTGAAATCCAGCCGGACAAAGACGCTCCGCTTCGTTTTGATCATTCTGTCATTGCACCTGTTTCATTTCTTGTGTTTCTAGCAGGTTTATAGAGTCTGTAGAATAAATTACAACGTTTTTATGGACATTAAAAAGCTTTTATTTTGTGCAGAGCTGCAAAAGAAATACGAACAAGAAAAAACTGAAGTTACAGAAAAGTTCCGGGCGACTGAGAACGTCCTCAAGGTAAAAGAAATTCCCCAAAGTTCCCACAGACCTGTCGGAAACCATCTAACCTAAACACTTCTCCCTCACATGCTGCATCAAACACTTTATGCATTTTTTAATTTGAAGGATGAAGTGCAGCAGCTGACCGCTGAGCTGCAGGTTTACAAGGAGCTGAAGAGGAGAGTGGAAGGCTCTACGTTTAAGAAGGACCTGCAGAGGAACATCCAGGTGTGTGAGGGCGAGAGGCGTCCAGCTGTGCACCTCCAGACGTAGAGCTTGTTTAGTCTGTTTTAGGATCTTCTCCACTGTTAACTTAAGTCACTCTGTGTGTGTGTGTGTGTGTGTGTGGAGCTGCTATGATGTTAGCATAGCTTTAGCTTAGCATTTATTGTCAGACTCCATGCAGAAAACAAGCACGTTGTTTGCTTGTTGTCTTGTGGAAAGAACTAAAAAAACAAACCCATTCAGACCTTTTCCTAATCTGCATCATGATGTTATTTCTGCATCGTTTTTATGTTTGTTGAAATGCAGTAAAGTAGTTTTTTGGGATTTTAATCAGCTGTAAGAAAAATCAGCCAAACATCAGCTTAGTTTTCCAGATATCCGCGACTTCCAGAACATGAACAAATGTTGTTTGTGCTCTGTGGCCTGCAGGCTCATGGCAGCCCAGGTGCATTCTGGGAGTCGGAGCAGGAGTCACTGCTGTTTGTGATCGAGATGAAGAGTGAGTGTGTGCAGGAGCAGAGGAGGAAGCTGCAGCAGATGGACGCTCTGGTATGAAAACACACCGGCTGACATGGCTCTTTCTGCAAATCTCTTGTGTGTTCAGCTCTCCATCAATCGTTCATTTCCACTTTCCACCTCCTTCTTCTTCTTCTTCTTCTTCTTCTTCTTGACTCTCAGGCGGAGAATAATCTGTCTTTGGAGGCTCAGATCGTCCACATCCTGCAGCAGAATGAGGATCTGAGGGTCCGGATAGACAACGGCCAGACTCTGATCCAGTAGGTTTCCTCTCTTCTTCTCTGAAACAGACAGTGGCTTGATGAGCAGCGCTAGGGCGCCCCCTGCAGGACAACTAGTGTCTGCTCCAACACCTTCTATCTTCACCTTGCTGGTCCATGAGTAATATAATGACTGGAATGTTTTATCAAAACGGTTTCAGAGCTTTGAGGGCATTCAAAATTGAGTAATATCTATCATTTTTACAATATTACCAAAAGATCCCAGTGAGACTGCATTACTTTCAGCCCATTGGACCTCTAGTAGCAAAGAAAGTGGAAAAAACACCTGCACCCTCACTGCAAGAATGATTTAATTCTGTTTAAATATGTATTTTTTATGTTTAAAGAATAAAGCAACAACATCAAGACACATATGGCCAAATTAAGCAGAGATTGTATTAGAATGTCCATAAAATAATTATAATAAGATCATAATGAAGTAACATCAATCGAAATAATTCATTACTAATGTTGTTTTCTTTTAATGTATTTTTGATTAATTGAACCATATATATTATATATTAGTATTATTATATATATATATATATATATATATATATATATATATATATATATATATATATATATATATATATATATATATATATATATAATAATACTAGTTTGTTCTAAAAGGAACTTTGCAGTTCAACACTCAAAAAGTCAAGTTCAAATGAATAGGACCCCAATTTACAAACAATCTAGTAATATTATTTTTTGGCTAGCTCTTTAATTTAGTATAAAACACCAAGAAGTCTGTTTTTGCAATTCTGTTTAGCTTATTAGCAGATGATACTGTATTTGTAACTTTAAATGCATTTATTTATACCTCCTTCCCAGGCAGCTATCGAAAGAGCAGCAGGAGATGAAGGTGGCGCTGGAGAGGCAGGCGTTGGTCAACCAGAAGCTTTCTCAGGAAAAAGAGCAGCTGATGTTCAAACTGAGACACAGAGACTCGTGTCCCACCATCCACCTGCCGGCCATGATGCATGAGATCTCCCCAGGTGAAAGAAACCCGGTAACACGAAGGCCCTCCCGGTTTTTATGGTAAAACCCTCACCGGGCCCGAGCTGCCGGTCCCACCAACCACCCGGCCAAAACAGGGCGCATGGCCTGCAGCTCTGGGGTCAGGTTCCAGGGCTCTAAACTAGAACCGAGAGTCCCGAATATTTCTCCATTTTCAATGCAACTCCACTGGTAAATGTTGATACGTTAGCTCGTTAGCTTTGAAAAGAAGTAGCATCTCAACAACTCTTAAGCTGCACCTTCTGCATGCACCTCGAGAACATCCCGGGCCGCGGTGTGTGTTTTAGATTTCTTTCAAACGACTATTATCCGTATATCAAAAGCTTTTTTGGTTTTGCCCATTTCAAATCACAGAAGGCAGTGGCTACTTGAAGGGGTAGCTAGCGAGCTAACGGCTAGCCAGCCACAGTGGCCTCTGATCCAGTGATCAAGCTCGACTGCAGACCATTTTAGCCTCTCTTCCTTGCAGTGTTGTATAAAATAATAATTTTAGGGCTTCCTTGTGTGTGTCATCGGACTTTCGCAACTCAAGAGTTTCTTGTAACGTTTATGAACGAATCCATCAATCATGCAGATTATTTATCAGTTGCTTGTATGAACCTTCCACTTCTACCGAAGTGCCTGAGACGCCATTAATAAGCGGTGATGTCGACATAAAAGCTGGATCTTCATGTTTGTTAGGAATAAATCCCAACAGGATCTACCTCAAAACGCAGAGAGTTGAAAACTAAATCACAAGTTTAGTGTCCCCTGTGACTCTTGGCTAGCTTGCCTTCGTTATGTGAAAATCCTCCACTGGCCCTCCAAAAATTCCTTTCTAAATGGCACATAAACGGTTAAGAGACAAAAGAGTGCTAGAGAATTAGCGGAGCTTCAAGAAGAAGCAGTTGGTCTTGGACGTCCACTCCAACTACTCGGTTATTCCAAGCGTCCCATTAATGTTCCATTCTTAAATGTCCCAAAATATATTACAAGTTCCCACAACGTCTGTTACTGAAAAGTGTGAATGTCCGCTCGGGGTTTGTTTCGAGGACGATTACATGTGTAAACAAGTGTCCTTCTCGCAATTAAACTCTAAAGTAAAGGAAGCCCTCAAGGATCCTCTGGATTTCAACCGGAAAACATTCATAGTAAATATATGTGAGCAGCCTGCTCCAAAGTTCAAGTATTCAAACAATCTGTAATCAACAACTAGAACGAACGCTTCCAAATCAACTCTGATCGACTGCGATATTTGTCTTTTTGTATAAACCTGTTGCCAAATGTTTTCTTTTTTTAAGTTTACTCACTTTGCTTTTGACGTATATACTTATTTTGTGTGCCTTGCTTTAGGGTTTTCCTTGTGTCAAAACCTAATCACGACTTGATGTTATTGGTTTTGAATGTAGAGTTAACTCTTCAGTCTGCTGTCGAGGGAAGACACCACTTCGCTTTCAGAGTCAAATGTTTATGTACAGTATTAAGGAGCGCAGAAATCTACCTTCAGCCCTTTTGTTTTTGCAGGGTTGACGAACAGGTTTATTGAACCTCAGAATCAATAAACAATGGAACGTGTTGGTTTAAATCAGTAAAAAAAAAAAAAGTAGTAGCGCAACGTATTTGAGTGTTTTAGCACGCCAGCATCTTGGCTCAGGGGATGCTAGTCATTCGTTTCTTACAAAAACCTGATTTCTTCATGATCGCTACAGAGGTTTTATCACCCAAATCTTCAGTATTGCTCTAGATCAAATGTCAGAGTCCATGTGATATTTAATTTACCTTGAGATTGATGCTAGGGCGCCATGCTAACGTTAGAGTTCTAACTCCCCAAAATATCTTCATACACAGCCGCGGCATGTTAACATGGCAAAACATTGAATGTTTCACACTATTATACCACCATGTGAATACTCCTTTAGTTAAGTGAAATGCTCGGTAACATGCTACCATTAGCATTCGGCCTAGATAAAAGTTGAGTTTAGCTTTTTAGCTCCAATTGTTCCAGCACATATTCAACTGTTTTATTTAGATATAAAATGACAACTGGCTAACTTAATCTTTGTGATTTTAGCAGGTCTCAGATGATACTCCAATTTACGATACTCTTTTAAGAGTTGTGACAAGTTCTTGCAAATTGTGGGTTGCCCGCTCAACTAAACCTGGTTTAGAGAAATGCTAACGTAACAACTGTTAACTTATCAACACGCTAGTGTTAGCATGTTGAAAATCAGCTCCAGTTACAGCTTGTGTGCAGGTTCCAGTGGTTCAAGTTCAGTCCAGTTTTTGACTTCACTTGAGGTAAAAAAAAAAACATTTTACAGTGTTTTGCCCATTAAAGAGTTTTCAGGATTGTGGACATCCTCGTGGGGCCTTCTAACATGGAATATTTGTTGCCTGGTCCCATCAGAAAATGACTCTGTAAAATCCACAGCTCTGATGACGTATCTTATTCTGCTATAGGTAATTGAAAGGCCACTGGTTGTGAGCTAGCCAGCCGCTAACAAACTATTGCGCTAGCAAGGCAAAATGGCTCACAAAGTTAGCTAGTTTGCTGACCGTTAGATAAGTATTAGCTAACACTATCGAGCTAGCTAGATCATGAACCATACAGCCGGAGTAAATGGAAGTCCAAGCAGCGTAGCTGTACGAGGGTACTCTGATGTTACGGCTTCCGCCATTTTTACTCCTCAGCTAGTCTGTCTCTTTTGTCGTTACCGTCAGAGGTTTCTATAGTGTTCAAAAACATATTTTAAGATATCAAGAACAACTCGATCACAATAATCACTGTAAACACCTCGCCTTTGAAAAGCTTGATAAGTGTTGGACTTAATATGCGTTACTTTTTGAAGATGTGAAAATATTGCCATATTGTCAGTTGAGAATTGTGAAAAGTGACAATGCCAAAAAAAGTCTGCGTTTTGACAACTCCTTCTCCTTATGCACTAGCACTTTGACGAAGTATTTTACCAGGGGTTTGTATAGGAGAGAATTGTTTTTCTCCATGTTGTATAGTTTTACTTTTTTTGTTTGTTTGCTTCTCTCACGTAGAAACGTATTTCATGCTTCATTGGATTTAAAACCAGCAGTTTGTCTTTACTTGTGTGTTTTTGGCTTGACTTAATAAAAAGCTGCAACTAAAACTGTTTCATGTCTGTGTTTGCATATTAACTAAAAGACAATAACTAGTGTGTCATGCCACTCCTTTTTCTCCCGTTGCAGTTAAAGTGATCATATTGTGACTTTCTTTCATGCTAAATTGTATTTTTCTATAAACTGTCCCTGTGATTTTAAATAAATATAAATATTCAGAGCCATATACATACATATCTAGCTATACACTTTATTAGGTACCCCTGTTCAATTGCTTGTTAATACAAATCGGCCAATCAAATGGCAGCAACTCCCTGCATTTAGGCAGGTAGACGAAGTTATAGACAACTGAAGTTCAAACCGAAAATCATAAATGGTAAACAACCACAACCAAGGAACACACAACATGTGGAACCTGAAAGCAGACGGGCTACAGCAGGAGGCCACACTGTGCTAACAACAGGAAACTGCGACTACAACTCGCACAGGCTCACCGCAATGCTGTGGCGGCTGGTGGATTCTTTTTTGGTAGGACCAGCCATCAGTTTCAGTTAACATCCCAGTATGATTCAATGCAAAAAAAAGGGTATCAAACACGCATTATTACTTTGCAGTTAAATATTTAACATATATATATATGTGTGTGTGTTATATATATGTGTTATATAATCAAACAATATTCAGAATATGCTATAACTACCATATTGTATCTATTATAAGTATCCAATATAAATATAATAATAAATGTATTAAAGGATAAATATATTACAATATAAATACATTTATATAAAATCTATTATAACATTTATTTGTATATATACGTATGTATTGAGATGCACCTATGAGCCTAGTTTATGGGGGGGTGTTGAGGAAGCCCCACAAAACGTCACACAATGAATTATTTGGGGTGAAATATCCCCGTGTTCATTCATGTCCTGGTTGTGTGTCCTTCAACTTTAACACGGTGACGTCATGCGTCCGGTGCGCGAATATACGGCGTTAGCATATAGCTAACTAGCTAGCTAGACATGCCGGCGTGGACGTCTCTACAGAAGCGTCCTGTGTGCGGCTTCCCCTTCACGCCGCTCCGGTGTCTGATTGTGAGCTCAGGCTGATCCGGTTCAGCTGGTTCACCGCTAGTTCGGGTCGGGTCTTCTTGAAGGACACAGCCGGGTCGGAATGTACAGTAAACACGGAAGCATGGATCCATCCTGCCGTGTGTCAACGCATCAGGCTGCTGCCAGTGGGGGGTATTTTCATGGCACATTTTGGGCCCCTTAGTACCCATCGCATTGTTTAGACGGCGCATCCCTTTAGGGCCACAGTGTACCACCTTCTGATGGTTGCTTCCAGCAGGATGATGCAGCATGTCACAAAGCTCATATCATCTCCATCTGATTCCTTGGACATTGAGGTAACTTTACTTCAACTCACCCCATCGCATAGAGCACCTTTGGGATGTGGTGGAACGGGAGAGGTGGTTCTGAGGCAAAAGTGGCTCCAACCTTCTGCTATCAAGGTGTACCTAATGAGTGCATATATTATATATATATATTTGATGTATTGTACCTGAATGTCCTCCAGGGTGCAGCAGGGGACCGTTTGGGGTTTTGTGGCCAGTTTGCTGCTGCTGGGATCGAACCTGAACGACCCAAAGCGGCTCTACGGGACTCGTTTCTACCATCAACTTGTCACGAACCAGTGTGGCGATCAAAAGAGTATAAATGGGTGCGATTTGTCACTGTGAGGTGGTTTGTGATCTACATATTTATAGCTTTGAGTTTGGCATTTTTAATCTGGTTTTTCATTTTGGCTTTTCGGGCCAGTAAGCCGCTCTCTGCTAACAAAGATATTTATTCTGAGCCTGTCTTTTTTTTTTTTTTTACCAGACGTCAACCTCTGGTTGTGAAAAGTTAAATCAATGCTTTACGTGTTGAAGCTGTATTCTCTCTGTAGTGACCAGCAGGGGGCGACTCCTCTGCTCCCATAGACGTCTATGAGGAAATGACTCTACTTCTCTGTAGTGACCAGCAGGGGGCGACTCCTCTGCTCCCATAGACGTCTATGAGGAAATGACTCCCACTTCTGTAGTGACCAGCAGGGGCGACTCCTCTGCTCCCATAGACGTCTATGAGGAAATGACTCTACTTCTCTGTAGTGACCAGCAGGGCGACTCCTCTGCTCCCATAGACGTCTATGAGGAAATGACTCTACTTCTCTGTAGTGACCAGCAGGGGGCGACTCCTCTGCTCCCATAGACGTCTATGAGGAAATTACTCCACTTCTCTGTAGTGACCAGCAGGGGGCGACTCCTCTGCTCCCATAGACGTCTATGAGGAAATTACTCCACTTCTCTGTAGTGACCAGCAGGGGGCGACTCCTCTGCTCCCATAGACGTCTATGAGGAAATGACTCCACTTCTCTGTGGTGACCAGCAGGGGGCGACTCCTCTGCACACACACACACACACACACACACATATACACACGTTTTATCTACCTGTGAGGCCAAAAGTACCAAAAAAGAATATAAAATGCTTATGATTTAAGAACAAGAACCTGAGGATTATACAGGTTATCCTGCAGTAAATGGAAGCGGTTACTTCCACCTCTATGCGGGTTGTAAATCACAGACTGTAGATAAGAAGTTGACGTTGTCATGGTGACGTTACTACTTTGTGGACGGATGTTTTGAAACCTCGTGTTCAGCACTTTCTCCGTGTTGAACAGTGAGCGATATAAAGGTCTGAGGAGGACGTAGAGACGGCGTATACTAGAAATTTGCTCGCTCGCGGAGCGTGAACTTCCTCGCTCGCGAGGTTAGCCTCTGCTGGCACTCGAAGGTGTTTTCTACTCGCTCGCTGTTGTTCTTTTTGACAGTGAGGGGGCGGAGCCAGTCACATGGTCTCTACACCTGATTTTCGTTCCGTCTTTGGATTGGCTGGAGTGATGCGTTCACACAACTATAGAAGCCCATTTCCGCACTAAAGAAATGGGATAGAAAGTCGAAATTATGAGATAAAACGTTGTGAAAACACAAACGCCCCCCTTCGGTAACCGTAGTGGACCGTAGATGACAACCAGCTACAACCATCATTTACCATCATTACCGGCACATTAAGAGCAATGCGTCCAGCTCGCAGACCGGTCCGTCAGTCTGAATCTGAATATCTTGCCAACTTTACCGAACTATGGAGGAGCCTGCGCACATCTTACCTCATTATTTCCATTTTCGAAAAAGTTAATCCGGATTGAAAGTTGGCAAAAAGTAGACGTCTATGAGGAAATGACTCCACTTCTCTGTGGTGACCAGCAGGGGGCGACTCCTCTGCTCCCATAGACGTCTATGAGGAAATGACTCTACTTCTCTGTAGTGACCAGCAGGGGGCGACTCCTCTGCTCCCATAGACGTCTATGAGGAAATGACTCTACTTCTCTGTAGTGACCAGCAGGGGGCGACTCCTCTGCTCCCATAGACGTCTATGAGGAAATGACTCTTCTTCTCTCGTGATTTATTCCCTCAGTAAAAATTGTAAACATGAGTTTATGGTCTCAGTCTCTAGTTTCAAGTCTTCTTCAATACAGATGATGTTCATGTAGTGAATTATGGTCCATTTAGAGTCAAACAGACCATAAAACAGGGGACGCTTCCGGGCGGGGCTACAGGCTGACTGACAGGTCTCTCTCTACCAGAGAGGTCTACGGTAGGGGTGGGAACCTCTTGGCACATCACGATTCGATTCGATTCCGATTCAGAGGTCAACGATTCAATTCTAAACAGATTATTGATTCTAAACTGATAAAACGATGATCTCGATTTTCTAAATTTTCTCAAATCTGGAGTTTGCTACTCAGAGGTTGCTAATAACTTCCTACTAAATTTGATAATTAAAGAAAATCAGCAGATGAATTACTTTCTCAAATTTTTTATTAGAGAAAAAAAATCTTTGTCACAAATCTGATTTTCTATCAACAATGCAAGAACCAACGCAGCTTCCATTTCAACACAATATGAAGTAGCCGAGGTAAAAAAAATATTAAACAGATTAATTTTTCTTTTAAATGAAGAAAAAGCTGCTCTTAGTCTCAGACCGTCCGTATTTGTAAAATACCGGAAAAAAGTCCAAATCTGTGAATATTTTGCCAACTTTCAATCCGGATTAACTTTTTAGAAAATGGAAATAATGAGGTAAGATCTGCGCAGGCTCCTCCATAGTTCGGTAAAGTTGGCAAGATATTCAGATTCAGACTGACGGACCGGTCTGCGAGCTGGACGCGTTGCTCTTAATGTGCCGGTAATGATGGTAAATGATGGTTGTAGCTGGTTGTCATCTACGGTCCACTACGGTTACCGAAGGGGGGCGTTTGTGTTTTCACAACGTTTTATCTCATAATTTCGACTTTCTTTAGTGCGGAAATGGGCTTCTATAGTTGTGTGAACGCATCACTCCAGCCAATCCTAAAACGGAGCGAAAATCAGGTGTAGAGACCATGTGACTGGCTCCGCCCCCTCACTGTCAAAAAGAACAACAGCGAGCGCGTAGAAAACACCTTCGAGCGCCAGCAGAGGCTAACCTCGCGAGCGAGGAAGTTCACGCTCCGCGAGCGAGCAAATATCTCGCGTGATACAAACTTTTTTTTTTTTTAAAATTTTTTTTTTTAATTCCGATTATTAACTTTTGTGAATTGAGACCGGATTATTCTAAAGAGAATCGTATTTCTAGTATACGGCGTCTCTACGTCCTCCTCAGACCTTTATATCGCTCACTGTTCAACACGGAGAAAGTGCTGAACACGAGGTTTCAAAACATCCGTCCACAAAGTAGTAACGTCACCATGACAACGTCAACTTCTTATCTACAGTCTGTGATTTACAACCCGCATAGAGGTGGAAGTAACCGCTTCCATTTACTGCAGGATAACCTGTATAATCCTCAGGTTCTTGTTCTTAAATCATAAGCATTTTATATTCTTTTTTGGTACTTTTGGCCTCACAGGTAGATAAAAACGTGTGTGTGTGTGTGTGTGTGTGTGTGTGTGTGTGTGTGAGAGTGACCCCACACTGTTATACGGAGGCCCAGGAGGCTCAGCACCCCTGACCTGCTGTTAAGGCAGCAGCGCTCTTAAGTGTGAGCGTGAAGCGTTGAGCGGATGTAAAAGGATCAGCGTGTCAGCGGCTGTTTGACAAGCCGAGACAATACCTGAAACCTGCACATCAGCCCCCGCTGTGTGTGTGCGTGCGTGTGTGTGTGTGTGCGTGTGTGTGTGCGTGTGTGTGTGTGTGTTAGCTATGGGTCAGAGCTCCGGCTGTCATGTCACAGTGTTCCCATGGCACTTCACAGCCACCTGGAGACACCTGAAGCAGAGAGGAGAGTGAAGGCGGAGGAGGGATGGATGAGCGAAGAAAGATGAAGAAGGCGGAAAAGTCCCGCGTTCAACAAGTCGGGTTGAAAACAAAACGGCGGATGACTTGTGTAGGAAACATCCACGTGTTTCTTTATGGATCATTATACTGCACGGATGAGTTTAAAGTTATCAATGAATCAGCAGTTAATCTGTACTAATCTGTACTGTAATGTACAAATAAGTATATTAAGAATTTAGGCTTTAGTCTTTGACTATTTAGAATTATCTTTATTCATGTAAAAATGTATTTTAAACCTGCATTCTCTCAGGTGACCAGCAGGGGGCGACTCCTCTGGTCCCATTGAGCTCTATGAGAAAATGACTCTACCTCTCCTTGATTTATTCCCTCAGTAAACATCGAAAGCATGAGTTTATGGTCTCAATCTCTAGTTCCACGTCTTCTTTACTGCGGCATGATGTTCATTTAGTAAATTATTGTCCCTTCACAGTCAAAGCAGCGGATGCTGTAGGGCGGTACTGTGAAACGTTGTGCTGTGTCTGTTTGTGTTTTGATGTTCTTGTGTGCTTTTTGTCGTTGACGCTCTGCTCACAATCCCACAATGTTTTGCAATGCTTTTTACATTTTATGAATACAAATGATCCATGCACGCTGATGACCTCAGTAAATGTTGCAAGCATGAGTTACTGGTCACATCTCTAGTTCCAGATCATCCTGAAGACTTTTAATGATTTTCATTTCATACCTAATTGTCCTTCTCGTCAAAGCAGCGGATGCAGGGCGGTACGCGGCTGCTGTGTCTGTTTGTGTTTTGAGCTTTGTGCCCAATTTGATCCACAATCTCTCTGAAAAGCCGGAAGGAGGCTCGGAGGCGACGTCCCATCGGCCAGACCGGCCCGCTGCATCGTCACTGTGTCGCCCGCTCGCTCTGCGCCCCCCCCCTCCCTCCCCTTTACATTTTTTAAATGCCCCTTTCACGTGGAACATAAAGAGGAGAGATTAGAAGTGAGGGGGTTAAAAAAAGAAATTTGCAGCTATTTCCTGTTAATATCTTTCCCTTGTTGGGCTCTAATGAGAGGAGTCGCCCCTTCACTTTCAAGAGGGCTTAGCAGCAGTTAGCTGGCTCCGGGCCGCGGGGACAATAATCACATTTTAACTCAGCCTCACACCCCGAGTGCTCACAATAACTCACACCACTTAATTCCCTCTTTCAGAGCCGGTGATAAAACGCCAGAGGCTAAATTAATAGATGCTAATGGCCGCCTTCAATCAAAAGCGGAGCGGGATCCAAATCTGCCAGTAAGGCCTATTAATTAACATGTGGAGGGGGGTGGGGGGGCAGGATGGGCTCTGTGGTTCACACGGGCCTCCGCAGGGCAGTCCATTGAAGGCTGAGGCAGGGGGCCTTTGTGGAGCTTCCACGGGCCACAATTAGAGGCTCCTGAACGGGCTGGCATTTGTCCTCCGGGTCCAAAAGCTGGACAGGAAGGACCCAGGTCCGGGACGCATGGGTGGAAATCAGGAACGTCCGAGTGTGATCAGCGAGACGGAGACGATCATGACCAACCGGAGACCCTCGCCTCCAACAAAGACCATGTTATTCTCAGTTATGAGACAGATGAAGATGAAGAAAACAACTGAAAAGCTTAAATGCACACACACACATTTGTTACTATCACATTGTCTTCTATCATATCTTATCAAAGATATCGTCACTATCAAATTGCAGGTATTATTTCATTTGGTAGCTATTGAAAGGCAGCTGTTGTATCGTACGATAGTTATTGAAATGATGGCGTAATTGTCGTATCGTATTGTACCAGACCTGTTGTATCACAGCTATTGTTTCCCGTCCTAGCTATTCTATTGTAATGGAACTATTCCATTATATCGGAACTAAAAATGAAGATCTTTTCCTCCATCACACTGTCCACATGTTGTGTTTTCCTTTTCTTTTTCAAAAGCAAAAAGACTAACTAAGCCTGTTCCACCTGAAGGCCCCAAACTGAACGAAAGTGAGCAAAATCAAACTTCCACCAGGAATATTGTGCACTCATCGCGTGTGTCTTGGCTACAATATGCGGTAAATAAGTATTTGCCCTTTGTGAAAATACTCAAACCCAACTGCAATAAGTTAAAATATGATATGCAAATGAGTGCAGAAGATGTGCACACGGCGGAGAATTGTTCCTCAGCGAAGCCAGAAGCTTACAAAGGAATGGAGACGCTGCAGCGCTGAAGACGATGCTGTGAGCATCATTTCTCTCAGACAAAACCCCCGAAAGCAGAGCAGAAATAAATCACCAAATCATCATCAATTTTATAGTTGGGATTTATTCATAATTATCATTTCTAACAAATTTTTACTTGTCAGAATACTCACATGGCTTCACCTTTATCCCCACAGAAAGAGAAATTGTCCATAACAGACAACGTATAGCACTTTTATCATTGCCGAGGGAGCGATGAAGAAACACTCGTCCTCTCAATCGATCACTCAAACAAATGAGAATGTTCTGATTAGTTGGAGCTCCCAGGATGGATGTCCTCTCTTCATCATTCCATAGTCCTTGTTTGTCTCTGTTAGTCTCTCTTAATACTTGTTTCTGTCTTTGTGCTGCTCGATTTTGCCCCTGAGGATCAATACAGGTGAATACCGGCGTATGATTTCACTGCAGGTGTTTTTTTACTAACAACAAAGATGGATCAATAAATGAAAATACACATTTCTCATCATGGAACCGACTTATGAACCTTTATTGTCGTCTTTATATGTAGCAGTTTGTTCATTAACAGTGTAGAAATACTCTGCATTTAATATACAGTATAAAGGCGGCAATGGCATAAGTCAGTTCCATGATGAAAATGTGTATTTTTTCATTTATTGATCCGTCTTTGTTGTTAGTAAACACCTGCGGCGCAATCATACCGACTACACCTGTATTGATCTCGGGAGCAGAGCTCGAGGGCACGGCAGGAGCAGAAGGCAGTGACAGAGAACTAACAGAGACAAGCAGCAGGCATGGGAGTGATGAGGAGGGACAGCTCCCATCTGGAGAGCTCAACTAGTCAGGAACATTCTCATTTGTTTGGTGATCGGTTTCAGTGTTTGGCCTAAGCTCAGGACTACCTCGTGCCGTCAATGACAAAGTGCTTGCGGTCTATCTGCTTGACCCAGTGAACGAGGCTGTAGCTGCGAACGAGGACAAGGTGGCCATAATAATATTCTGACGAGCAAGCTGGTAGAGAAATGATAATTATGAATACATCAACTATAAGAATTGATGATATTTATTGAATTTGTTTCTGTACTGCTTTCGAGTTTGTCTGAGAAGAAAATGATGTCACAGCATCGTGGCTCGGCGCTGCAGCTTGTCCATTCGCAGCTGCGGCTTCGCTGAGCTGATTCTCCGCCGTATTATCTTCTGCGCTCAGCATTTGCATATCATGTGCAGCGTACGGTGGAGTTGGTATTTTCTGGGGCTGAATGCTGTTACCGCATGTGCTGGCCAAGATTGCGATGGTACTGTATTCACGGTGAAGTTTGATTTTGCTTTCACTCGTTCGGTTGAGACGCTCGAAGTGGAGTTTTGAGCTTGAATCAAGTATCTTTTTGCTTTTGAAAAAGAAAGAGAAAACACAACATGGTCTTCATTTTGGTTCCCGTGCTGTGGAGTGGATTCCATGCAATAGAATAGCTTTGGGGCGGAGAGAGCAACTGGCAGCCGATACAGCTGGAATGGTACAATACGATACGTCCCCAGTACGCCATCATTTCGGCGGCTATCGTACGATACAACGGCTGCCTTTCAGCAGCTGCAGTGAATGTACTGCAATTTGACCAGCGACGTATCTTTGATAGATATGATAGAAGACAATGTTGATGGTGGCACAAATGTTTGCTGTGTGCATTGCTTTCGGTGTTTTCTTCATCTTCATGTCTCATAACTGAAGAATAACATGGTCTTTGTTGAGCAGTCTCCGGTGGTCATGATCGTCTCCATCTCGCTGACGTTTGTTTCCACCCATGCGTCAGACAGTCACTCCTGTCAGCTTTGGTTCGAGACAAGCTACCAGCCCGTTCGAGGCACTCAATTGTGGCCGTGAAACTCCACAAGAAGGCCCCCTGCCTCGGCCTTTCAATGAACTGCCTGCGGGAGCCCGGCTTCCACAGAGCCCTCACTTCCCCACCCCCTCCACATGTTAGTGTAGGCCTTGCTGAAGATTTGGATCAGCTAAGCTTTGAGTGAGCGACGTAGCATCTATTAATTTGTACTCTGGCGCCCCTGTCACCGGCTCTGAGGTAGAAGATGATTGTGATTGTGTGAGCACTCGAGAGTGTGGAGCTGAGTTAAAATGTGGTGTGTCCCCGTGACCGACCTGCAGCAACTGCTGCTGAAACCTGGCGAAGGTGAAGGCGACTCTCGTAGGCAACAGGAAGACTATTGGCAGGTAACTGCTGAAATTTCTTTTTAACACCCACCGCTAATCTGCTCGCAACATGTTCACGTGGCATTTAAAATGTGAAGGAAGTGGCACAGGCGGCTGGCTGACGATGCACGGGCGTCTGGCGATGGCGTAAGCACTCAGCCTCATAGCGTGCGGCACGATATTGAATGTGACGGCGTCAACATTCGCACGCAGGCCCCATCAGAAGCTCCTGAAACAGACGCAGCACAACCGTTCTGATACCGCCTACGCTGCTGGCTGTGAAGGACAATAATTTACTAAATGGTATCATCGCCAATGAGACGTGGAGACTAGAGATGAGCCATAAGCCGCTAACTCGACTACTGGTCATCAGGAGGCATCATTTTCTCGCCCAGAGGCTCAATGAGTATTTCTGCTTCTCTGTATTGTTTCCAGCTTGGGGAGCAGCGGCTCTCTGCCCATGAACGTCTGTGAGTGACTCTGCTTCTCTGTAGTGACCGGCGGGAGCGCCTCTGCTCCCATGAACGTCTGTAATGACTCTGCTCTTGTGAGAGGAGAGTGACCGGCTTGAGACTCTCTGCTCCCCGCGTAGGCGTCTGTGGGGGGAGGCTGATAAAGCTGTAATATGCTGTAGTGACCGGCGAGAGAGGCGACTCTCTGCTCCCATGTAGGCGTCTGTGAGTGACTCTGCTACTCTGTAGTGACTGCTGGTCGAGAGCTCACGAATTTAAAATACATTTTTACATGAACAAAGACAATTATAAATAGTCAAGACTAAATTCTTTGTATGTTCATTTGTACATTACGTACGAGCCCAGTACAGATTAACTGCTGATTCGTGATAACTTTAAACTCATCCGTGCAATACTGGTGTCCATAAGGCTGCGTGGATGTTTCTACACCAGAGTCGTCGCCCCCGTTTGTTTTTCAGCCACGACACCGGGTGGCGGTTTCACCGCTATTCATCTTTATCCTCCTCGCCTTCGCCTCTTCTGCTTCGAGTGCTCGAGTGACTTTGTAAATGCCATGTACTGTGTTTATGGCGGCACCAGGCTTCTGACCCACAACTGCACACACACACTGCACACCTGCCTTTGCGCACACCTGCCTGCGCACACACAGCGAGGAGCTGATGTGTGTGTTGTCTGGAAGCGTCAGGCTGTTTGCATCCGGCTCAGCGCTTTCATAGAGCGCTGCTGCTGGCTGGCTTTAAAGGTCGAGAGTGCTGGCACCTCCTGGTGCCTCCAATATAACAGATGAGATATCACCTCTCTTTTTTACACACACACACACACACACACACTGTTTTATCTGCCTGTGGTCGCGCCCAGAAGATGTAAAATGGCAGCAGTTGGAACAGAACACGAGGATAACACGGAGACCCCGCTCACATTAAATGAGCGGTTACTTCCACTGCTGTGCGGTATCTGAGCTGCTAGTGGGTTGGCACGTTGTCTGTGCGACGTTCGGTGGGCTGAGCTTACTGGGTGTTCAGCACTTTTCTCAGGCACAGTGGCGTGCTGGAACGAGGAGCGTAGAGGCATGGTATACTAGAAAATGCGATTTATATAAACTGAACCCACAGTCTCATTCTAAAAAGTGTAATGAGATTAAAGGTAAAAAAAAGTTTGCCATCACGAGATGTGCTCGCTCGCGGGCGTGGCTCACCGGCTCGCGGTGCTCGAGTTGTTTTCTACGCGCTCGCTATTGTTTAGCTTTTGACTGGTGAGGCGAGGCCGTCGCATGATACTCTGCACCTGATTTTTGGATCGTTACAGAAGATTGGCTGGATGATGCGTTCACACAACTACTAGGAGAAACCCATTTCGCACTAAGAAAGTCGAAAGCCCTGGTAAGCTACGTTATTAACACAAACGCCCTTCGGCTGGCTGTCAGCGGAGATGACAACCGTATCATTTACCATCGTACCGGCACGTCAGCGTCCAGCTACCCAGACCGTCGTCATTGAATCTGAATATCTTGCCAGCACTGCCGGAGCATGGAGAGAGCCTGCGCCGAATCTTACCTCATTATTTCCATTTTCTAAAGAGATTAATCCTTGAACAACCGCTATATTTCTGGAGCCTGAACTCATTGTTTAGGCTGCGAGCCGGTCTGGGCTTAAGAACAGCACCATTTAAAAAAGAAAATGAATCTGTTTAATATTTTTTACCTCGGGACACTTTCATGTTGCGTTGAAGATGGAAGCTGCGTTGGTTTCTGCGTGTTGATAGAAAATCAGATTTGTGGCCCTTTTTCTCTTATAAAAATTTGGCTAATTCGTCTGCTTTGTTTCTTGACGCAGTTATTTATTTATTTTGAATTATTAACGGCACCTCTGGTAACAACTCGATTTGAAAATTTAGAAAATGGGAATCGTCATTTTATCGGTTTGAATCGATATTTAAGAGTGAGACTCAATTGTTCACATACGAATCGGGATCGAGGCTAAAATCAGGTATTGATGCCAGAAGGTCCACCTACAGAAACCAGACCTCTACGGTGAGAGACACGTCGATCGTATGCAGCCGCGGAAGATGACAAATGGACCGTAATTCATACGCATGAGCATCATCTGTATTGAAGAAGACTTGAAACTAGGAACTGAACTATAAATACATGTGTAATGTTTGCTGAGGAATAAATCGGGAAAACAGGTCATTTCTCATGGGGCGTCTGTGAAGATGCAGAGAATTAAGCCCCTGCATTTGCTACAGAGAAGTAGAATCATTTCTCATGGACGTCTGTGGGACCGGAGGAGTCACCCCTGCTGATCACTGAAGAGAGCCAGGAGAGTCATTTCTCATGAAATATGGGAGGCTTGGAGTGCCCTGCTGGTCACTACGAAGAAACCAGAGTCATTTCTAACATTTCTGT
>BMAF01000002.1:35001689-35121689 GCA_014132575.2 Gasterosteus nipponicus
TGTCAATTTCCAGCCTTCGTTGGCAAAGCGAAACTGCCACCAACACAAATTGATGGAAACTTTCCTTTTACTCGTAGTAGAGATGACAACGCATTATCCCTCAGAGGCATTTGTTTGAGGAAATTACATCGCTTTCCCGATAGCACGCCTGGATACGGAGAAGCTGAACAGAACTAACTTATTAAATGATCCCGTGAAATCGGATACACCATTCTATTCCCGCACGAAGAGTCAAAGTCGTGATCCAGCCCGTACTGAGGTCAGCCACCCGAACGAGCGCGGGAGCGTCGCCACTTCCAGCCGACACTGACGCACGCGACAGAGGCCATTGTGCAACAGATGACACAGATTGTGCTGCCACTGATCCAGAAGATCAGCGAATAAACATCCGACATGAAGATGAAATACCAACCGCTAAACTCGATATTTTAATTGCCAACGCCAGATCATTTTTTAAACACGTGAGGAGAGTTTCATGCTTATGACTCTTTCAAACTGAATAACAGTTTATTCCAATTATAACGTAATGTTTGTTTCTGGATGCGAGTATCATCAAATGACAGCGATACGCTTCTTGCGTAATAGCCAAATGAATCACTCCAAACCGACACGAGATGCCATGTATCTTGAGGATTTTGAATGAAGCCTGGTTTTAACAATGGATCAAGGCCTGAAAACAAGATACTTCCAAGCTTGAGTCACCAGAAAGTAAAATGGCAAAGAATAGTGCGACTTGCGCCCAATGATCACAAACACACTGAATATCGACGCACACACTAGTTGTTTTAATGTACAAATGTTTATAAAAGTTCATTAATTCTAGCCTATAAACATCTAAGTCATTTGTTTACTTCAGAAATGTATCACTCCCATTTTTGTGCCACATCAAATTAACTTTAAGGTTATATAAATATAAGATAGTCACATTATTAATTCCATTTCAATGCTGATTAAGGATTTACTTATGATTTATATTCTTTGAGCTATACATTTTCTCTGATTTGTTCCACTTTTTCGTTCAATGGGCCAATGCTCCATGTTTCCTCGTCGTTGGCCAACATTTGTCATAGAAAACACAACACTATCAAATGAGGTCAGGCAACATCAGATTAACCAACTTTTAAGATCATTTAACCAAGATAACATCCGATTGAATTGTCTAGGCTTAAAAGTGGAAGAAACGCTAAATTTGTTCTTCTGAAATTGAGCCAGGAGACCTCTTTGGACTCAACTCTCTGTTCATCAGTTAAACTATCCAGCAGGTCGGCCAACAGAAGATTTCGCTGCAGGAGACAGATCCCTTTTGTCTCACCACATTCAAAACACAATCTATTCACATGAAATGAACAATATGAATTATTTAACATCCAGAAGAAGAATGCACATAATAAGTAGCTCTTCTAGTTTGACAGATATTGTGTGCCCACTCGCAAGGACACACTTGAACGAGATGTGAGAGCCTGACGGATAGGTGAACATCAGGCAAAAATATAAAAACAGGCTTATTTGAGAGAAAGAGCTTGTCGGATAAAAACAGTAATAATGTGAATCTAAATAAGAGATGAGATGACGTTGCAAAACATCACGTGCAGTGGTGAATAATATTACTGTCGGGATAGAAGAAATCTTCGCAAATGATGACGAAGAGTAAATGCTTTGCATGCCAATCATTAAAGTGATATGATAGCGTAAAGTCGATTCGCCATTGATTGCAGGCTAGTGAGCCACACATTAATATATTATATTACTAGCTGCTTTAGGCTGTCATACTTATTATTAAATATCAATACAGATTTGTCGAAACAACATTATTGAGAAAATAATAGTTATTATTCAATATACCAAAGATGTCAAATGATAAATATGTTACACTGGAGCCACTTGTAAAAACAATATTGATTAACGTAACAAACACTGACTGGCGGGGCAGGACTCGAGACCGGGAGCCGTGGGGCCGGATGGCTCGAGCTGGTGCCCCGGTGCTCGGGGCAACTTTCCTATAGGCATGGCGATGGACGCGCCAGGATCGACACCGAGAACTTCGAGAACACGACCTAGTCGCACTGGTGGTCTTCGCTCGCCTGCGTGGGCACTGCGGAAATGTCGCGGTGGTCAAAAGATCTTCCGGTCGATTTGCCGCCCGCGCTGGAAATGAGAATGACCGGAGACGGAGCCTTTTGGCAAAGAGCAGACTGCTGATCGCGATGATGACACCAGTAGAGTCAACAATCCACATTAGCGACATTCATACAAAGCTCTAAGATAACAGCAAACAACTAATTACTGACGTTATGTATTGATGTATTCTCTATTTATTCTTTATCATATATTATACTATATATTATAACATTTGAACGATACCTGAAAGAGAATGCCGCGGCATTTTATTACCGCGAAATGACTGCAGTAAAGCACATGCGAGTGAATAAGAATGTATCATTGGCAATGACAGTGTTATGTTTGATTATTAAACGTATTTATTGTAGCTTAATGTGAAAGGCAGTTTCAATGGAAAATGTTCAATATCCATTGTCTAAAAATGAATACTATTCTCAAATAGATTATTTTTCTGAATTTCACTAAATATGAAACGACATATTTGAGCTATTCAGCTCTGAAACCATCAAACACGACCAGCGAACGCACTCTTGTCTCAGTGTTCATTTGTAACTATTTTACATTTGCAGCCTTATTGCTCCTCTTTGCTGTAATCACAAACACGTTATTGTCTTCGCAAAGAAGCTCGCCAAACCATTGAACGCCTTCAATATGTCTTATTAACCAAGCTCAATCATGAATATAGTTTTATGAAATACTGCGTAATACTTATTACACTGACACAGACAAGTCAAGGTCGAGGAAATCTCTCCCTTCTTGTCTTATGCCACAGAAGCCTGTCACCTGACGCCTGGGGCAACAGTCATAACAGCACACCTGGGATCGATACCGAGGTCTACCGAAAGTATGGTAGAAGTTAGCAGTTTATAGCCAATGTAGAGAAGAATTGTTCCTCAGCGAAGCCAGAAGCTTACAAAGGAATGGAGACGCTGCAGCGCTGAAGACGATGCTGTGAGCATCATTTCTCTCAGACAAAACCCCCGAAAGCAGAGCAGAAACAAATCACCAAATCATCATCAATTTTATAGTTGGGATGTATTCATAATTATCATTTCTAACAAATTTTTACTTGTCAGAATACTCACATGGCTTCACCTTTATCCCCACAGAAAGAGAAATTGTCCATAACAGACAACGTATAGCACTTTTATCATTGACGCACGAGGGAACGATGAAGAAACACTCGTCCTCTCAATCGATCACTCAAACAAATGAGAATGTTCTGATTAGTTGGAGCTCCCAGGATGGATGTCCTCTCCTCATCATTCCATAGTCCTTGTTTGTCTCTGTTAGTCTCTCTTAATACTTGTTTCTGTCTTTGTGCTGCTCGATTTTGCCCCTGAGGATCAATACAGGTGAATACCGGCGTATGATTTCACTGCAGGTGTTTTTTTACTAACAACAAAGATGGATCAATAAATGAAAATACACATTTCTCATCATGGAACCGACTTATGAACCTTTATTGTCGTCTTTATATGTAGCAGTTTGTTCATTAACAGTGTAGAAATACTCTACATTTAATACTCTACAGTATAAATATAACTTCTACTTCTACTACTACTTATACTTTCAGTAGAATAGAATTATCAATCCCAAGGTGTATGATGATGATTTGTTATACTTGATATTTATTTACTGACGTCAGGTGACTGGAGCTGAAACTTCTCACTGTGATTAACACCAAAGATAAAAGAGGGAGATTTCCTCTGACCTTTGACCCCCGGGGTCAACTGTCTTGTTCTGTGTCAATTGACCTGTCGCTCAGCAGAGGGACACACACACACACACACACATTCAAAGTAGTGACACTTTTTCACTGAAATAAAATATATTCAATTATCTTTATGATTAATTTCAATGTAAGTTTAATAAGACATATTGAAGACGTTCAATATTTAAGTTTAGTACTTTAATAGAGACTTTTTAATCAGCAACATTGAGCTACACACACACAACATATCAGGATCAGAGGCCATGTATTGTTTGTCATGCACATGGTGCAATAAAGGGAGACAATAGAATACAAATAATAAAATAAGATCAAATGTACAAGTACAAATGAACACTATAAAGATAAGTGCGTTAAGACGAGGTCGTGGTCCTGATGGACCCGCCAGACCGTTCAAATACTTCAAATAAAATACAATGATCTTCGTTTCATATTTAGTGAAATTCAGAAAAAATGAAAATCTTATTTTGGGAATATGAATTTATTTCAAAACAACTCCCTGGTCATTTTTTTTAGACAATATGAAGATATTGAAGCTAAAAGAAAAATTTTTCCATTTGAAGCTTTGCTTTGATTTACAGTCACATTAACTCACATTAAATCACTGTAAATACATTTAATAATGCAGAAACATCAAACATAACACAATGTTTTATTCACCAATGAATACTTGTTCTTGAGTACTTTCACTGTGTGCTGTACTTTTACTGCAGTAAAACGTTTCACTTGGTGAAATAAAAAATGTACCAAAGAGCTTTTTTATGATTCTCTTCAAATAACCAAATGTTATAATATATTATAATATATAATAGAATAAATAGAATACATCAATACATAATAATTAATTAATTAGTTGTTTATGATATTATCTTAGGAAAAACGTATGAATAATACGCTAATAATATTATTTGAGATGATGACTCTACCTGATTGGTCATCATCACTCAATCGATCAACAAAATGGATGTCCTGAAACGAGAGACCGCTTCTGCGCATGCTCAGCACACCTCTGCCAAAGAGGGCAGGGCAGGTATCTCCCGCCCTCCGTCTCTCCGCTCGAGTCACTTTGACTGACAGAGCCTCTCGGCTCCAGACTCCAGCGCGAGGCGGCAGGAGACACCGACCGGAGATCTATAAACGCACGACCCGCCGCACGGAGCGGACTCCGCAGAGGACCCGCCCCGCACGCACAGGTGAGCGGAAGACCGGCTCCACCAGGTGCGACTAGGTCCGCATCGTGTTCTTACGCACGGGGACTCTCGGGGAGAGTTATGGCTCTCGGGGGGGCACCGGGACTCTGAGCGCCCCTCAGTCCGAGCAACTGGACTAACTGGACGCCGACTGGTTCACAACTTCAGCATCTCCCTCCTCCGCGCGGCTCCAGGACCCATCATGTTCCACCACAGCAGCGGCAAGAAATGCTTCTCCATCGAGTCCCTGGTCGGGAAGGAGGCGAGCAGCCGCGGCCCCGGAAGCACCGGAGGCACCGGAGGCACCGGAGGCACCGGCTCCGGGGAAGAACCCATCCGGCCCACGGCGCTCCGGTTCTCGGAGTCCCTGCACCCCGCCGCCTCCGGGGTCTTTGGCTCCTGCTTCCAGGGCAGCGGCGGGAGGACTTTGTACTCGACCGGGCCAGACGTGGTGCTCCAGGAGCCCGGGGCGCACGGCCACGGCGGCCCTGCCGCTGCACCCGCTGCAGCTCCCCCCGCAGGGCTTCTTCAGCCCGCAGCACCGGGAGGCGCTGGGCTTCTACCCGTGGGTGCTGCGGAGCCGGTACCTGGGCCACCGCTTCCAAGGTGAGCGGGGGGAGTGTGTGTGTGTGGGGGGGTCCGAGCATCACGTTACAGCATTTACAAACGTTTCTTCTGCTGGTTACTCTCAACATTTGAACATTTGGGATATTTTCCCTGTTATTGTTAATCAATATTGTTTTTGCAAATTGTATTATTTATTATTATTTATCGGTTTGTCTTTGAGTGCGTTCATGATTGAATAATGACATTATTTCCACTGTTATTATGTTATTTATTATTTTCTCAATAATGTTTCGTTTGATAATAACGATATAATATTTATTATTGATATTTAGTAATAATACGTACTTGAGTTTAACTGACAGCCCTCTAAAAATATAACGAACAGCTAATGAATATAATATATTAGTAGTACTATTGGCTCCTTGGAATTGTTGTTTTACTGCAGTAGTTATAATGGCGGATCATTTATTGTAGAATAAATACACGTTTAATGTGTACTTTAATCCACTTTTCCCAGCAGTTCTACTTCTAATGATTAATACAAAAACAGTATTTACTCTTCGTGCTTTCTTCATTTGCTGAAAGATTTCTTCTATCCCGATGAGCTAATGAGGAAATACCCCCCCAACCCCCCTTCACCGACACACTGCGCATTGAGTGTTTTTAACAGTAAATCATCTCATCTCTTATTTTAGATTCACATTATTACTGTTTTTATCCGACAGGAAACGCGCAGCTCGTCTTCTCAAATCTCGTATTTTATATTTTTGCCTGAGCAATAAAACACTAAAACACTATAATATCCACGTCAGATTCTCACATCACATTTCGTTCAAATAATAATGTGGTGCTCAGTAATGAATTCAAGACATATTTTAAGTCTTTAAAGGTCCCATAATGTCTCCCAATCAGAATGTCTCCAACCCGCCGGACTCCATCACACAATCCTTCAAACTAAGAGAAAATTACTTTATTGTTCCATCTTCTCTTCAGTTTCTTCTTCTGGATGTTTAAATAGTTCATATTGTTCATTTTAGTGTCACTTGAACTCGTAATAGTCGTTAATGTTTTGTAGATATTATAACGGTGAAATAAAAAGTCTGATGTCACTTAAACAGCGCGAATCATCACATCCGGTCGCATTCTGTTCAACTAGAACATAAATAATAAATGAAAAACGATGTTTGGTGGTTTAACTGGAGACATTGAACAGAGTTGAGTCAAAGAGACTCATTTGAACTGCATTTTTCTCAATTTATAGAAGAAGAACAAATTTCAATTTTGGGCGTTTTTCTTTTTCTTTTAAATCCCTTTAAAACACGATAATTGTGAATAAAATGTTGATTTCACATAAAACTAATCATAAAGAATGAATTCAATCTGACGATCTCCAGGGAAACTAACTGATGTGAATCTCAAACATTTGTTTTATTCCCCCGTTACTTTTTAGCCTCGACTTCATCGACCTGATGAATTATTATCATTGTTTTCAACTGTATTTAGATTTATTATGACAAATGTTTTTATTGTGACTTGAGGAAACGTGACAGTGAAGCCGAGTTCTGACGTCGAAGCCGAAAAAGTCCAGGAATAAAATCAGAAGAGAAAATTTATAACTCAAAAGAATATAAATCATAAGAAATAAATCATAAACAATTGATCTTATCAAGCCGTGGGAAGCGACCCTGCAGATGGAATTATTTAAAAATGTGACTAAATATCTTATATTTATATAATATACAAAAATACACATCGAGTTGGACTAGATTTCTTTACATTGAATAGAAAACAAAATGGAACTTTATTGATACATTTCTGAAGTAAAAAACAAATGATATTTAGATGTTTATAGACAAATTAAATGAACTTTTATAAACATTTGTACATTAAAACTAACTAATTAACTAATGCATTCATAAAGTGTTATTCAATTAATGTTTGTGATCAATCTAAAACATTTTAAAGGCAAATTAAAAGCACTGTTCCTCTTATACTTTTTTCTGTTCACTTTATTCTTTTTCTGGTGACTCAAGCAGGAATTATGTATTTTTCAGACTTTTGACCTTTGACCTTTTATGATCCATTGTTAAAACCTGACTTCATTCAAATCCTCAAAGATTATAGAAAAAGAGACTCACATGAAAAATTAATAAATCTCAGTATCAGTTTAAAGATTGATTCATTTGAAACAATCTTTATTGACACAAGAAGCATAACATATTGGTAAATATCGCTGTCAATCAATTCTTTGATGTGTGATACTTATCACATCCAAAAACAAACATTACGTTATTAATATAATTATGGAATAATCTTAATTTTGTTTAATTATTCAGTTTAGAAAGAGTCATAAAATATGGAAAAAAGTTCTCCTCACAGTGTTTAAAAGGCGACAAATTATTAACGTTGTAAGTTAAAATCTTCTAAACGAGGCAGAGTTTTTACTTGGTTGGTATTTCATCTTCATGTCGGATGTTTTAATTCTTCAATCTATTGATCAGATTTGTATTAACAGCTGTAGTCACAGTGTTATTACCTCATCTGTTGCTGTGGCCTCTCGTGCACGCTCTTAACGTGCGCTGCCACTGTAATGATCAGCTGGAAGCAGCCGACAGCCTCCACTTAGCTCCTCGTTCAGGTGGGGGCTCAACCTGTGGTGCGGGGACCACTTTTGGTCCTTGAGGTGCTTCTTTTAAATACGACTTTGACACCTTTTCTCTTCGTGCACTTTGGGAATCGGGAGCTTCACTCGTTCTTATCCTCGGTTTTGCAGGTTTCAGCTGTTAGTGATGTCGGGTCACAGCGTTCGTTTCGTTAGCTTCGTTAGTTCTGTTAGCTTCTCCGCTAATCAGACGTGTAAAGCATCAGGAAAGCGATGAAAAATGAATTTCCCTCAAACAAAGTACTAATACCTCTGAGGATAAGTACGTTTAATAAACGTTGTAATCTCTACTACAATTAAAGGAAAAGAAGTTTCCAGCAAAAGTTCAATTTGTGTTAATTAATAGTTTCAGCTTTTGTATTTTTAACGAAACATCAAATTGATAAACTCATGATAAAGAAGTAAAAGTTTGGTTTAGTTAAAGTACTTGTACTATAAATGTACACATGGAGCTTGAAGTGTTTTTTTTTTTTTTTTTTTGTCTGGTTGTTTGTACAACACAAAAAATATAACAGACACACACACGTACACACACGTACACACACACGTACACACACTCTCTGGCGGGTCTGGACTAGTCAGTGCCTGATGAGCTATCTCCAGCCTGAATCATTTAGATCTCATGGACGTATTTCCAGCCAACCTCATATTGTTTGATATATTTTCATATAAAAGGTAAAAACAATGAACAAAGATCTTCCTCTTAAAGGAGCAAACAGAGGATGTTGTTTGTGTCTGAAATGATGATATAACTCTTGACGTAGATTTGGAAGAGCTGGTTTGAACACACAATATAAAAAAACACGTTTTGTCCTGATATTTGTCTGCAGGCTTTTTAAAGGTCGAAGTACGTTTCTCTTCAAAATAAAGTGGACTCCTCTTTATAAAAACCTGAGTTGGTTTGATAGCAAAACTTTGGTCAAACTGGATTTAACATTTTGAGTTCGCAAAGATGCAAAATCTTATCAGGTTGAATTTATTGGATCATAATTAAAAAATCTGTTGACCTATAAATAAAGAAATAGATCAGAATAACTAAAACTACGAGGTAAAACCATTAAGCAAAAAGCCAATCAGTCACAAACATGAACAACAACGAGGCTCTGGATTCTGAGGTTCTGAGGCTCTGAGGCTCTGTGGCTCTGAGGTTCTGAGGTTCTGAGGTTCTGAGGCTCTGAGATTCTTTCTGAGATTCTGAGATTCTAAAGTTCTGAGGCTCTGTGGCTCTGAGGTTCTGAGGCTCTGAGGCTCTGAGATTCTTAGGATCTGAGGATCTGAGATTCTAAAGTTCTGAGGTTCTGAGATTCTGAGGTTCTGAGGCTCTGAAGGTTCTGAGGTTCTGAGGCTCTGAGGCTCTGTGACTCTGTGACTCTGAGATTCTGAGATTCTGAGGTTCTGAGGTTCTGAGGCAGAGTTCCTCGCGTCCTGCGGACCTCCTCTCCCTGCAGAGGATCGTTGCAGTTTGTTTCGCCAGCTGTGGGGGGGGTCAGAGGTCAGTGGATGTCGTACATTGAAAAGCACGTCTTATTTGCAAGCCGAGCTCCTCTGAGGCGGCCGTTGACCCCCGTGAGCCCCGCCCCCGCCCTGGGCTTTGCATGCGAATGAGCGTACGGGCGCTAACGCTGGCTAAAAGGCGCGAGCGCGTGTCGCCCCGAGGCTAACCCGCCTTTTTTCTTTCTTTTGCCGCGTTGGCGAACTCTTTTCAGCCGAGCCGCGGCGGTTGAGGAGAAGTCGTGCGTGTATTTGTTTTTATGTAAAATTTTATTGTAAAATGTTCAATGAGTGGTCGCAAAAAAACAGAAGCAGACGTCGCGTGTGGAGCGAAAGCGTCGACACAAAGAGAATCTCAACGTCCGTTTTTACCGACATTGTTTGTCGGGTTCGCCGAGCGGCACGTCGGCGCGTCTCATAAACAAATCAGTTTTTTATTTCAATAACCCGCGACGGTCCCGCTGGTCAAAGGTCAAATCCCATAACCGCGTCAGGAAAATCACGAGTGCCACACAAGTGTTTTCTAAAATCTTTTCATTCAGGTTTTAATGTTCTGGTTTCATTTTGCTGTTCTTTGCATGATCTCCAGCTGTGAGACACACACACACACACACACAGTTGTGTTGTCCTGATATTTTTGGCGGGCTTTTTGAAGGTCAAAGTAAGGTCTTATTTTTCACATGTAATATTCTACTAAAAGGATTTAAGTGTGACTTCCGTTGCTCAATCATTCAAACACCAGCGTTCTATTAATAAGACCAAACCTAGGATTTCAAATCAAAAGTGCAATAATGTTTCCTGCTTTAACTGTTTTATTTTAATGTAATTACCAGCTTCATCACATGTTTCATTTGCTGCGTTGATTCATTTATCCTCACATGAAACCATCAGAAGCAACGTTTATTAATAATCTATTTTTCCGGCCGAGGCGTTGAGCCCTTGGGCCTCTCGCCGTGTCCGCCCTGCAGCTCGTGGTGCGCTAACGTCCGTCCTCTTTGCGTCCAGGAGAGGACAGCAGTCCTGAGAACCTGCTGCTCCATGGCCCGTTCTCCAGGAAACCCAAACGGATCCGGACGGCCTTCTCGCCGTCCCAGCTGCTCCGACTGGAGCGAGCCTTCGAGAAGAACCACTACGTGGTCGGAGCGGAGAGGAAGCAGCTGGCCAGCGCGCTGTGTTTGACGGAGACGCAGGTGAGCGTCACGGGAAGACCGAGGGTTAAACATTTATTACAGCAGATGACTTTTGTTAAGTCATGGAGGCGAAAACAGTCATGAAAAGTCAGTATACGTAAAAAAGAAAAGTCACGTTATAGTGCATAAACAAATAAAAGTTTCTGAGTATTGTAACATGTTATTCAGTTGAGAATTTTTTCAAATCCATCGTACAGTATATCGGTACCGTATAAGTCATGATATATAATATAATACGTCCAACAAAGTTGTCCATAAGTCATAGTTGAGCATCCGAAGAAATTGTCAAAAAAGAAAAAATCACATTTTAAAATTTTGAAAAAATGTATAGTATGTGAAAAAGTCGTATAGTATTATAATAAAAGTATGATGAATACTATGTTTTTATATAAAATTGTATGACTACAACATTCAAACAACAGAAATATATTTGCGACAATAAATACAAGATAAATTCAATCAACTGGTAAAATAACATATGAAGCTTTGTTGCATCATACTTGTGTAAGTGTTTGAGGAAAGAAACACTGACGTGTTCCTCAGAACTGTTTGTGTGTCAACGTCTGGACTCCATCCAGATCAGAGGAATGGGGGAGGGGGGGGGGGGAGGCTCCTTCCGCCCGCTTTCCTAAGGAGTGATTGACAGTGTTTGTCGAGCGGTCGCCACGGCGATAAGAGTCCTGACGTCAGCAAGACGACATGAATCATCAGCAATTATTCACTATTTCACGAGCGAAAGAGAGAGAGAGTAATCCATCAATCAGCAGAGAGTCACACATTCAGCAGCGATTAATCACAGGTAAATTACACTTTTGCAATCATTCTGTCTTCATTGATGATGATGAATCGAGTTCCTTCAGGAGATCTCAGGGCTGCAAAAACGCTTAAAACATCCGATTTAATAAACAGCTGTTAATGTGTATGTATGTATATATACACATATATGATATTTACCTGTATTAAGACACACCTGTCTCTCTGTCTCTGCAGGTGAAGGTCTGGTTTCAGAACCGCAGGACGAAGCACAAGCGTCAGAAGTTGGAGGAGGAGTCTCCTGAAGCTCAGCAGAAGAGGAAGGGAAGCCAGCACATCAACCGCTGGAGAGCAGCCACACAGCAGCCGGGGGGCGGTGGGGGGGAGGACGTGGACGTCCTCAGTGAGGACTAGAGACTCACACGCACACAGACACACACACACAGATACACACGCCCAATGACACACCTTCAGAGAATTCATGTGAACAGGATTAGCTCATTCAGCAAATCGGGTCCAAATAACGGATTCAACTACAGCTGACATTCATGAACCTTTCAGAGGAAAACATTTCATTTAAAGACACTGAACGCACCACGAGGCCACCTTTAGACCCCTCCCCACACACACACACCAGCATCAACACACCACACAAACGGGACTCACCTTCCCGGGAACTGACGGATGTCCCTGAATGCATCACACTCTTGCAAACAGCAGGAGGTCCAAACTGTCCCGTTAAAGACGTCACTGAAACTCTGGAGAGGATCTAAACAACGACGCCCGTACTTTCCTTTCCTCTCGAGGAGAAACCGGAGTCGCAGCTGCTGACTTTTTGGTGCCAAACGAAGCCAGCATTCCTCAAATAAAATAGAAATAAAGTGAGAGGAGAAGCTGGTTTCTGAGCTTCTGTTCGCAGCAGACGGCGAGAAAATCTGCTCGGCCGAGAAAGACGAGTCTGAAGGAGGAGAGCGAGAAGAATTCCCCTCAAACACATCGACTGGGTGGAAAAACAAAGCTTTGTGGTCGCGGCCCGCTGACTCACAACCAGGAGGTTTTGCACCCTGAAAAACGTCCTCTGAGTTTGAGACAGAAGTGCTGCAGGCGGTCTGGATCATGTGATCACATCTAATATGATTTATATCCTCACAAATAACCCCACATACTCTAATGTAGTCACATGACACTCAACAGCATATTAAACGTTAAACAGGTTGTCCATTAATACATTTTAAAAAGGCTACTCAGCAACAGCGCTAGTTAGTGTTAGCATTTAGCCTGCCAGCTGTTAGCTAGCTCGCTTACTTCCTCCCACGAGATGCGTGCATTAAATTATATTTACACCCGAATGAAGAAGAATTGGTACCAAATATTAAATGGAACTTGTTTGAATCCAACAGCAGTTTAGTCGAACTAATTGTCTAATTTAAATGCTAAAAGAGATCTTTAGTAAGAGCGGCCATGTTGTTACAGAGGAAAGGATTGCTTACATTTATTAAACATTTAACGTTGAGTGCAGACATCTATTATTGGCATTCATCCTTTTTCAGGTTCTAAACGCTTTACAAGTTTAAAAAAAGCCTGATTTTACAGTTAAGCAACAAAACAAAAGGAACGTTACAAAAGATGTAGAAGAAACCTCATGTCCGTCTGTTAATGTGGTCCCACTTCCTGTTTGTGGCTCTGCTCCGAGCTCATTGGTCACTGTAGTTTTTATAAAAAACAGGAGGAATAATACATTTTTTGGGGATTATTTTCAGCGGTGGGTTAATCTACATTTAAGCCTTTTTTCACTTGAGTTTGCTGGCAAAAAGCTGAATATAAAAGACTCCTGCAGGAGCCTTACAGCGGCTGCCCTGCTCAGCGGCACTGCGGCAGAACCAGAAACCAGCAGATCCAGGAGCCGCTTGAACGTTTCCTTCTGCTGGGTCATTGTTTTCTCTTCGGTTGTGTTTTTGGACTTTTTGGAAAAATGTAGGTATTTATGTAAAATTCTATGCATCTGTTGTGTACATAATAATAATAATGATGATGATGATGATGATGATGATAATAATGTGTGGACTGTTTGTTTTGCCCACTGCGTCCGTTCATCTGTCTGTTTCTTCTTCACGGACAGATTTGCCTCATCATCTTATGTAGCACTTCTTCTTAGTCAAATCTATTTTTTCATCGTTTTAGGATGGAATGCACTAACTGTACGGCGTTTCCTCTCACACAGACAACAGGCGCTTTGTTCTTCCTGTGTTCATGTTGGAAACAAATAAACTGAGATGAAATCAAACATGTTGTTGTTGTTGGGAATGTGACGAGTGGAAGTTTGGTTGCGAAAATGATGAGAAAGAGAAAGAGGCAGGATGAACGATGTATGAAGAAAGGCAGAAATGTTTCCCTGGGTTGTAGATTTTCAAAAGATAATTAATTGATTATGGTTATATTATTATATCATATGAAAGTTTTATGATTTGAGGTCATTACTATTGTGATTACTTTTAATAGAACAGAACCGGAGATATATATATATATATATATATATATATATATATATCTATGAATATATATATTTGTATATTATATTTGGATCTTTTGCTGTCGCAGATTGCTTTTACATTGTGGTATTAGTTCTTTTACATTGTAGTGTTGTCAGAACATCTTGTAGTAGTAAAAGTACTGCAGTACTGCAGAAATATACAAGAGACAAACAGAATATTCTTCACTATAAAGGCAGTAAGTCAAGGTGATGTGCATGAAGCAATAAGTTGGGAATAATCTTATTTATAGAGAATATAGTGATATACTAAAGTAAAAATATTTAAAAATCCTTAAGCAACCCCTTGAAGTGCCCATTACCTGCTTGTATGTTGGCGTTGCCATGGAGACGTTCCAATATCCACAATGGGAGGCTGAATCAGAATAACAGATGGAGGCATGTAGGTGCACGACTGACAGAAACAAATTATCACTTCTCCTCGTCTCCTCACAGTGAGGCAACGCCGACTGGTGAGTCCAGGTGAACACCAGCGGTTATTGAATCAAATGATCAAGAGGAGGGGCTCATATCTATTTGAGTAAAGTAAGTTAAGCATCGTCTCGTCAAATCTCATCTCGTTAAATATGAAACAATATCTGTGAGGTTTAAATTCTTTCAGCTTTCATCTGAGGTTTTCCTCTACACTATGAAGGAAGGAAAGGAAGGAGATTAAGAAAGAAGGTTTATTAATCTACTCATCTACTGTGCCCGAAATGACGAAGAGAGGATAATTGATTGTTAATTAATTGCTAAATCAAGAGAGAAGTAGAGTCATTTTCTCAAAGACCAGAGGAGTCGCGGCAGAGAATGCAGCTTTAACACAAAGAACCAGCTGGGTTTGTATTGCCGTGCATGTCGTACACTGGAGCAGTCTAGTGAGTTAGTGCCTTGCTCAAGGTGACAGCTGACCAGATGGTGAGCAGCTAACGACGCTAGCTATGCTGACAGACGGGCTAAACCAAATTCACGGAGAAAAAAATGTACAGAAGGTTTATTTTGTTGAGAAAGTTTGAATCACATCGATTTGTTTGATCCAGTAAAATACTTTTATATTTTTGTTACTGTTGGCTGATACTTGTTGAGGTAATAACACCCCAATCAGTCTAGTGACACAATTATCCACAATCACTGTGTTAGAGCTTCGTAATGTGATTGTAAGTATTTCTCTAGACAAATTAAAACCAGCCACTCGTTCATCAAACCTAATTGACTTAATTGCTGCAAATAAAAGCAATTATCATGAGAGCCACTTTCCTGCTGTCACACGTCAGCTGATCACTTATATTTGTTTGTGATCATTCAATTGAGCCTCTCTCTCTCTCTCTCTCTCTCTCTCTCTCTCTCTCTCTCTCTCTCTCTCTCTCTCTCATTAAACTCAAGAATCCTGCTTGTAGAATAAACATGAATCAGAATGTACAACAAATGGAGTCAGAAGAACTTTGAACATTTCCAGACAAATTTCAAATGTTTGGAAGAAGTACTCAGGTCTTCTGCTTCAGTTAAATTAAAAATAATGAACTAATGATACGTGTAGATAATAAGTGCAGAAATACTGGAGAAAGTCCTGCATTAAAAAGCACTGCAGCACAAAAGTATTGCAACTCACTGGGACTCATGGGGACTCACTGGGACTCATGGGGGCTCATGGGTACTCATGGGGACTCACTGGGACTCATGGGGGCTCATGGGTACTCATGGGGAGTCACTGGGACTCATGGGGACTCACCGGGACTCATTGGGACTCACCGGGACTCATGGGGACTCATGGGTACTCATGGGGAGTCACTGGGACTCATGTGAACTCATGGGGACTCACTGGGACTCATTGGGACTCATGGGGACTCACCGGGACTCATGGGGACTCACTGGGACTCATGGGGACTCACTGGGACTCATGGGGGCTCATGGGTACTCATGGGGAGTCACTGGGACTCATGGGGACTCACCGGGACTCATTGGGACTCACCGGGACTCATGCGGACTCATGGGTACTCATGGGGAGTCACTGGGACTCATGTGAACTCATGGGGACTCACCGGGACTCATTGGGACTCATGGGGACTCACCGGGACTCATGGGGACTCACTGGGACGAATGCTCAAGCCCCTTTCCAAACAGAGACCTCCAGTCAGGAGGCCCCGCCTCAATCTGTGGCTCTGGTTTAACAAAAAAAGAAAAGGCCTGAGTCGTCGGGCGTTGCCGTGGCAACAGGTCCGACGGGGTCTGATTTACGGCCCGAGGAGTAATGACAGGTTTCAGGGTTTCACAGACTGGAAGAGCTGGTTTGTCTTTCTTTAACGATGATGATGATGGACGGAGCAGGTCCTGCTCCCAGATCAGCCTCACACCTCCACGGCTGGTGGGAAAGAGCTGATCCTGAATCAGGCGCCTCCGTCCCGCCCTCCACCACCTGGATGAGCCTCTGCGATTGGCTGAGAGGAGTCTCAGTTGCGCTTCTTTGAATCAGTGAAAGAGGCCGGACAAATAAAGGCCCTGAGGAACACACACAGTGATCGAAGCCAGTCGGCCGGCCAGCAGTTCAACATCCAAATGATGCAGATAAAAAGATCCAGAGTTGAAGTAGGATGGCCCTTAATCTCATCTACTCTCTGAAAGGTGCATTTAAATGTTTGTGTTACCGTCATACTGCCATGGCTTATGACAGCTCCATGTCGGACCTCTAAGCATTTAAATGGATCAATCATGGATTTAATGATCAACAATCCAATGTCATTGATAAACTGAGATAAATATCAATATAATGATATGTGTCTTTTGTCGTGGGGCGACTGTGGGTGAGTGGGGACCAGCGTCGTCCTCCAATCGGAGGGTTGGTGGTTCGATCCCAAGCCTGGCTGACCCGCATGTCCATGGGTCCTTTGGCAAGACACTTAACCAACATGGCTCCTGCAGTTGTGACTACAGTGTGTGGATGCTAGTGACTGGTGTCATCAGGGGGTGAATGATGTCATGTAGTGTTAAAGCGCTTTGAGTGGTCAGAAGACTAGAAAAGTGCCGTACAAGTACAGGCCATTTACCATTTTGGAGAATCACACTCAGGTTAATCAAGGATCTTCTCTGTTGCGGACTATATCTATGAAGCATGAATAGAAACACTGGAGTGAAGTGAGACCACTTATTGTAGATCTATGTGGCCTAAACTGAGGATCACGTATCATTGCTTTGGCACAAAATGCATTCAATGACTACATCTTTCAAATTTTATAATTTCTTTTCTCTCACAGACACAACAGCCGCTAAAAGGCCAATTTCGTTGGCAACGTCAACGTCTCCTTGCGTTCCTGCATGATCTCTATGGAAGGGTTGTGCCAGAGAGAAGAAAACGTTTATAATTGTATGGGACAATGTGGCATTGCTCAGGGACACTTCGACATGGGACAGCTGGGACTTGAACCACCAACCTTGCAGTTCTGAGCACACCCCTGCGCCACATTGCCCCCCGACATATCGGCAGAAGGTTTCCGGGGATGGATCAGGCATGTCAGAAGGTTCCTTCCTAGGTGTGTTGACCCAGATGACATGAGATGTGATGTGGATGAGAAGCTGTGGCCAAATAGAGAAGACCGAGTATCAGCATCACTACTGTATCTGTACCAGTGGATGGTGTCTTTACAAATTCTTGTGTTTTGGAATTACTCAGTGCAAAAAAATGAATAAAGGACATGAAATATAGTGAAGCATTCTGCATCATGTCTGATTAATTCCAGTAACATGTATGACAGTGAATCATAAACAGAGACGTGTCCTTGTTTTACACAATAAAACATTGTATAATGCTACATGTTGTTAGTATTTGTTAGGTTGTTGTGTTGTGGGTGACAAAGTGTGTTTGTTGGCTCAACTGTTGCTCGTGTTCTGGTAGAATGAGTTGATTTGAGACATTGATGAAGTGTTTTGGTAGTTTTAGTGCATTTTGAATGTGAAATGAACTGATGAGGCGAACTGGACGTTGGTTACAGAACTGTGTGAAGAGTTTTGAAAAAGTGACCTAAGTATTGAGAAATGTGTCCCAGCGACTGTAAAAAACTGTAATCTAAGTGATTAATGTGGCCGAATTAATGCAACAAAATATTTTAAAGTAGTTAACGTTTGTTTGTTTACTTCCGGTTTACTCCTCCCAAATGAAAAAAATATCAACAGAAAAAAACACAAAGTAATTACACCCTGTGACATTTTATCTAGCTTCTGACGGAAGGCTAAACACACACACACACACACACACACACACACACACACACACACACACACACACACACACACACACACACACACACACACACACACACACACACACACACTCACACACACACACACACACACACACACACACACACACACACACACACACACACACACACTCACACACACACAGTCTCGGGACAATGTCAGCCAACCTGTTGCAGGTGAGCAGCAGTAAGAAAACACAAAAACACCAATTATTGGAATGTTTGTAACATAAACATCACGCGCCTCCGACGGGACGCCATCAAGTGTCCTCCGCGATGCGTCAGGCCTTAAACCCTTAAACTGTCACATTGTGGACGATGAAATACAGCCTCTCGTACCTTATTGCTTTATTAAGCTGTAGGTTGGTTTATAATTCTGATTATTTCAGTGTGGTTTTTTGAATGTGGGTTAAAGGAGATAATTTCTACATTTTGTAATTCCTTGTATTTCATATCCAAAATGATAAAAATGTGTAGCGTTGAATTTTCAACCTTTTTCAAGTTGGTTAATTTTGTCAAAACAGCGAGCCGTAAAATATCAGAGCTCCACATTCAGCATTTAAATAAAGTTTTGAAGAGCAGATCGCTGGATTCCGTCTCTTTCCCTGATCTCTTTATTGCTGCAGTGTCAGCCGGTTGGAGCCGAGGCGACGGGCCGCTGCTTTGTCCTCTTTGTTCGCGCCATTGACCGTTTCCCGTGTCTGATGGAGGATTAGAGCTCATTAAGGGAGCTGCTCGGAGGAATCGTGCTGCTCTCTCTCTGATTCCTTTCCTCTACACAAGCTGTTTCACAGACGTTCTGTGCACTTTAACACCATCAACTCAACAGAGGAATTTATGTCTTCCTGTAAAGGCGTCCGTCTGTGTTCAGAGACGTTTAAAGTTTACAGGCTATGATGCAGCGTTCTCAGGTATGCCAGCAAATACCAAGGACTGCAGCATAACTCACAGGTGCTCAGTGAAAGTAAATCATAGCAAATCCACTGAATCAGTAAACACAACATCAAGTTTTGTCTTTCAAACAGGAGACGGCTGTTACGGGTATGTTTACTTGTCGTGTTGCTTCCTCACTACAGAAACCTCACTTCAGTAATTATTTTAACCCAAAACAAAATCTTTCCTTCTTTTCTTTAGGCCAACTAAATACTTCGTGAAATAAACTTAACCTAATGTACAGTATTTAGTAAATGAACATCATGCTGTATTGAAGAGGTCATTACACGTGAAGATTAAGACCACGGTATGTTTGTTGGTTGTATCGAGTCGGTGTTGGGTCACTGTTGGGTTGTAGTTGGGTGTTTGGCGTTGTTAGAGATGTCTGAAGTTGTTGACAAGTTGAAGGTCGCCCTTTGTTGTTGGTTGTAGTTGGGTCGCTGGTTGTAGCTTTGGTCGTTGTTGAGTCATTGTTGGGTTGGTTGGGTTGTAGTTTGGTCGTTGTTGGGTTGTTGTTGTTGGGCGTTGTTGGGTTGTAGTTGGGTCATTGTTGGGTTTTAGTTGGGTCGTTGATGAAGGTTGTAGTTGGGTTGTAGTTGGGTCGTTGGGTTGTAGTTGGGTCATTGTTGGGTCGTTGTTGGGTTGTTGTTGGGTCGTTGTTGGGTCGTTGTTGGGTTGTAGTTGGGTTGTTGTTGGGTCGTTGTTGGGTTGTGTTGGGTCGTTGTTGGGTTGTAGTTGGGTTGTAGTTGGGTCGTTGGGTTGTAGTTGGGTCGTTGTTGGGTTGTAGTTGGGTTGTTGTTGGGTCGTTGTTGGGTTGTAGTTGGGTCGTTGTTGGGTCGTTGTTGGGTTGTAGTTGGGTCGTTGTTGGGTCGTTGTTGGGTTGTAGTTGGGTTGTTGTTGGGTCGTTGTTGGGTTGTAGTTGGGTCATTGTTGGGTCGTTGTTGGGTTGTTGTTGGGTTGTAGTTGGGTCGTTGTTGGGTTGTTGTTGGGTTGTAGTTGGGTCGTTGTTGGGTTGTAGTTGGGTCGTTGTTGGTTGTAGTGGGTTGTAGTTGGGTAGTTGGGTCGTTGTTGGGTCGTTGTTGGGTTGTAGTTGGGTTGTTGTTGGGTCGTTGTTGGGTTGTAGTTGGGTTGTAGTTGGGTCGTTGTTGGGTCGTTGTTGGGTTGTTGGGTTGTAGTTGGGTCGTTGTTGGGTTGTAGTTGGGTTGTTGTTGGGTTGTAGTTGGGTCGTTGTTGGGTTGTAGTTGGGTCGTTGTTGGGTCGTTGTTGGGTCGTTGTTGGGTCGTTGTTGGGTCGTTGTTGGGTTGCAGTTGCCAGAAGGTAGTTGTTGGGTTGTAGTTGGGTCGTTGTTGGGTTGTAGTTGGGTCGTTGTTGGGTTGTAGTTGGGTCGTTGTTGGGTCGTTGTTGGGTCGTTGTTGGGTCGTTGTTGGGTCGTTGTTGGTAGTTGCAGTTGTTGGTCAGTTGTTGTTGTAGTTGGGTAGTTGTTGGGTTGTAGTTGGGTGGTCGTTGGGTTGTAGTTGGGTCGTTGTTGGGTTGTAGTTGTAATTTTTAATGCTGTCATATACGCTAGTCTAATGTGCTTGCACATCTACTTGCTTTGTACGGTTGATTTTATGCCTCTAAAGGGAGACACACGGTGACCCATCTAACCAGCGCGACCAACTAAGAACCCTTAATGCATTTATTTACAAATGCCATTTTAAATTCATCCCATAACACTTGGTTATTTTTTGCTGTATTTACATGTGGTGTATACATTTACTTAACTTGCACTACAATGATGGTAATAATTCAATGAATTGAAATGAACGTGAACATGGGGATGTGTTCCGCACTGTGTGAAAGTTTGTGAGTGTAGTAGAGAAAACAAGTTCTCACGTTTGTATTTTTCTTATTAATCTGTCGATTATCAAAAAAAAGGTAATCGACAGATTAATCGATTATGAAAATAATCGTAAATTGCAGCCCTATTTGGTTGTACTGGGATTGTAGTTTGGTTGTACTGGGATTGTAGTTTGGTTGTACTGGGATTATAGTTTGGTTGTAGTGGGATTGCTGTTGGGTTGTAGTTCCAGGTGGATTTTAGTTGAGTTGTAGTCATCGTGCTAACAGGCCAATCGCATATGGCACTTCCACCTCGAAGGCAGAGACCCTCAGAAAGGAGAAATCCAATTACAACACGTTGTTTCCGTTGTTTGTCTGGATTCACTCCATAGAACCCGTTGTGTTAACAAGGAGCGCCACACGAGAAGAAGGAGACGGAAAGCTGAATGGAGCTCCGATGGAGGCCGATGAGGAAGCAACATGAGTGCTTCCCCTTGTCGCCCCGCGGCGATGTAAGTGGGGAGGGGGGCACAGCGATAAAAGAGAAGAACGGACGGTCCTCTGTCATTAATTCTCCTCTGATACAAGTTGACACAGGTGATCCCCCCCACAGGTACGCCGCTGGGCCTCCTGCAGAGACACACTCATCCTCTTTATTACAGGGAAGACAAACGCCACGGGTTGGATTCCCAGAAATGGAAAGTATTTAAGTTTTACATAAACAAAGGGGGCCGTCTTCACTTGATAACCTTCCCATTGCACAGCTGACACACACACCTGACGTGTCACTCAGCACCGGGAGGAGACACAAACCTTCAAGCCTCAATATCTATTACAATGAATTACCTCTTTTAAGTAACACAGTGCCTTTTCCAGAAGGAAAGTACAAGTACACACAACATTACTTGGTTAATCAATAACCAGATGGTGGAGTGACAGAAAATCTATGTGGAACTATTTTGATGGTAGATTTAATCTTTTTTACATTCGATGCCTCCACATCTGGCGTAACATTTTCTGCTTTTCCTTATAATAATTGTAATAATTGACATATTTCACCAACATTTTACTTACAGAAATGGTTCATTTTAACAGGGTGGTATTATTACTTTTACTATAGTCACAATACACATCTCGTCTGACGACATCTCACATGTTTCTAAAGGAGTCTGAAGCCTGAGCCTGGTATGTGTCATGTGACACGTGTAATTGCAGATGTGGAGGGCGTTTTAGCGCTTCGCATTCCCTCGCAGCCGGAGCCTCGCTAAAACACCACGGGTGGATTTCAGGTTTTTAAACGCCGACGTTCCGGAAGATGAGCCGAGTTCCGAGTCAGTCGTTACTGCTCGGGTTGGTTCATGGCGAGGAAGGAAGGAGGGAAGGAAGGAGGGAAGGGAGGAGGCAAGGGAGGAGGAGGAGGAGGGTCAGCAGTTATTTTTTCAATGTGCACAACCGAGTGATTGACCGGGCCGTAGTGCAGATATGGTCACTTCCTGTTGGATTCACTGGGAACAAAACACTGAATGACACGAGGCTTCAAAACAAGAAGAGATGTGAGAGAGAGAGAGAGAGAGAGAGAGAGAGAGAGAGAGAGAGAGGCTTTACCTACGACATCTTTTCGGCTTCTGGGCAGACGTAACGTTTGAGGAGGTTAGCGCAATGCTAAGCTAAGCTAGGAGCGTAATGAAGGCTGAGATCCACGTGAAGCTTCTGAGGTCGTCTGGATCGTCTCATCAGAAGTTTCTCAAACTGGAATAAAAGCTTCAAGAAAAACTTGTCCCTGTTTACATGGCTGCTGATAATCCCCCCCCTCCACCCCTCCACATATTCTTCGGGTAAAAGGACGTTTTTTATTCAAATGAGCTTTTTTTCTGCTCGTTAGTGCACCTGTGCTCTCCGTCACTAATTAAAAGACAAATCCTGCAAATTTCCGGAACTGTTACCAAATATTGAGCAAGGTAGCACTGTGCTAATTAATGTTAGGAGGGGGGAGGGGGGGGTGACGCCGGCTCATTTACATAAACCTGTGCAGGAGGCGGGCTCGCCGTCGCTTTGCTTCAGGCCCTCGAGCCGTTTTGACGCTCTTCTTCTTCGTTGGTAGGTTCAGCGGGAGGGATTTCGTCTTCTATTTCCACCCCAGAAACAGTGTGTTAGTGTTAAGTTTGGCAGATGGGGTGCAGGGGGAGGATCCTGCAGGTTTTCAGGTGAATATTCATTTTTTTCACCCAAAAGGAACGTGTAAATAAAGGCGGAATCCACCAATGTGGGCTGGGTGCTAATCACACGAAGAACAGAAAAAAATGAAACTGCAACAATTAGCAGGTTTGATGAAGACAATCCTATTTATTAGTATATACTAAATATATATTTAACTCTAATAAATGACTAAAACAGTGTCTGGAGTCCCTACAGCAGCCGGGAGAGCTAGAAAAGTGACGAGGAAAGGGAAGAGGAGATGAGGAAAGGAAACAAAGGAAATCCAGGTCTGGATTGAGGACCCGAGGACCGGCTGGACCTCCTCCCCCTCCCCCCCCCTCCGCCTCCCCCTCGTCCTTGAAGAGAACCATAAGAGGGAAGACTGCCAGAACACATGTACGGAAGCCCATCTCGTGGGGAAGCTGAAGGGCGCCTAGAGGTCACTGAGGTCGTATTGTCCCGACACGCCGTCATCTAAAAGCCGATTTCGTGAGTGATTTAAGATGAACAGGAGTCCAGAAGCGTCTTCGTGTTCCTGCTAAATGCAGAATGGCTCTTTGAGAAGATGAGGCCGCCTGAAGCGTGATGGTTGTTCCGTTGACTCCGCCTCCTGCTCCGTGAATACCCAGAGAGCTCATTTGTTTAAAAGGTTAAGAGCGGGGTGCAAGGAGGCCTCGTCCCTCTCTGCTTGTTCAGCTGTGCATAGCCGGGCCCCGGGGCCGAAGGAGGGCGACGCCGCACAGTCAGCAGGGTGATTTCCCTCAAAGGGTTTGCACAGGGAGACTCCGCCCCCAAACGCACCGCGTCACGGTGCGTGAGCGGTCGCCTCGGATTCAAAGCGCTCGGGCCCGTGTTGTTACAGGCGCGCGGATTACCCAAATGTCCAAGGAGGTGAGCTCTGTCTCCTGGACTCATGTCAACTATTACACACATACATATTTAATACATCGTATAATACGTTTTTTTGGTTATCTTGATCTTATTCTCTATATACTGCAAACCCAGAATTTCCTCCATCAATATAGAAAAAAAGAAATATCATCATCCTCCTCATCTGAAGGTGATTTCTGCTGCTGTCATCAAACTCCAAAGGGATCCGTGTCTGCTGATGTGGATCCTCATTCATCAATAGTACCAGTCAGTGGATCCAAAGGTTTATTGGTTCCCTTTGTTCTTCTGCTTCTTTAAGGCTTCTGTGTGAATGTGTTATTCTGCAGTGAAATCTGCACCTTCACGCCGATCCGTCTCCGGGCGCAGGTCCCTGCCGAGAAACCTCCCAAAAACAACAACCAATTATTCAAAGGCGCTTTTTGTAATTAGAAGGGACATTTGCATCTTTTCCTGGAGTCCTTTGGCTAAGCCCCGGCCCCTCACCATGCCACAGAGCCCACGCCGTCACTAACTGCACAACCTGAATAAATACTGCAACCCCCGTTAAGAGGAGGCGCAGCATGCTGGCTGACGGAGGCCCCCCCCCATGTAAATGTGAGGAGTAATAATGGCGTACGTGTTTTACATGAAGTGCAATGAGCCAGTAAACTGCTTTGGGTCGTCTTTCTGTTTCCGTGTGCGTGCAGAGACAAACATTTGTGGAAATGGATCCGTGTTTGCTTTGTTCTCCGCCAGAACAAATGCCCTCACACACAATATCGGGTAATTAACGCAGCGACCGTGCTGGAGCCCAAACGAGCTCTCTTTATATATATTATATATATAATATCGTTGTTATAATTTACATATCAACGTCCCGGCAGTTCCATCGACACTCCAAACATCGCCACCAGCCCGCGGACACTGCCGATGATTCTTAGTGCTGCAGCCTGTGGTTTCATTAGAAGCGACGATTGCTTTTCAAATGAGGCTAATTCTGCTTGTTTGCGTTATCCGAGGCACAACGTCTCGGGACGAGGCCTCTCAGCTCCTCTCCCTCGGATTTCCTCGCTGGTATCGAGGGTTCTCTTCACGCCGTTTAATAATAGCTCTCGTGTTTTGGAGCGAGCTGCACGGAGAAGAGGGCTGTCGCTGCAGAATCCCTCTTGCCAGCACCGAGCCGGTCGGTGTGACTTTAAAGCGTCGGTTTAAAAGTTGTAATCGGCAGCATATGCAGCGCAATCTGTTTGGCTATTTGTTGGTGCGCTAATCACCAACATTTCTCTCCCTCCTCGCCACCACGAGGAGCTCGTACGGATCTGGAAAGATTTCACAAGTGAAACTACACAGGGCTAATCTCGCTCCATGACTCTAATTAACGCATCATTAAAAACATAATTCAGATAATTATAATTTCTCACTTTTTAAATGAGGAGACGCGGAGGAGAGGGGAAGGGCGTCTGAGGAGCCAATCTAGTGAGCGAGCGGGTGGGCGAGGGAGAAGCTCCACACGGAGGAAGAGAGAGAGAGAGGAGCGAGAACAAAGCGGCCGTCGCCACTTCTACCTTCTGCCACCTTCACATTTATGCCCCGAGGCGACGCCGCGGCCATCAGACCGAATCAGAGGTCACCAGCCAGAGACGGAGCAGAACACAACGGGTTCAGACAGGGGTCAAGCATTCTGTAGCCCAACGGGAAGAAGCCCACTGGTTTGATCCAAATCAATTATCCCACCTTCAAACCTCTGCGTCTCTCTCATCGGAGGTGAGAACGAGGTAAACGCCTCTCTCTCTCTCTCTCTCTCTCTCTCTCTCTCTCTCTCTCTCTCTCTCGCTCTCTCTCGCTCATATTTCACACGTTGCTGAGTTTGTAAACCTGAAATTTGGGAGCTGTGCTTTTGAAAATGATCAAACACTCACCTGCGTGTCCACGAGGAACCATTTATCTTTATTTATATTCAGATCATTTCCACTTCCACGTGTATGTTTAAGTCGGTTAAATCAGTGGTCCCCCACCTGTTTTACCTCACGGACTATTTCATGGTTTTCATGTCAGACAATATTTCCCGGACCAGTCGAGAAGGTCCGACGGGTCCGCGGTAAGAGGACAGTTGTACACGTGAAGAAAAACGGCTGGTGACGCGTGGGGAATCTGTCAGAGGGACGAGCGCACATAATCAGGAGAAAATCCGGTCAATTTTCAAAATAAAACATTTTTCAGAAAAAATATATATATTCTTTCTGTGGTGCGACCCGGTACCAACCGGCCCATGGACCGGTAGCGGTCCTGAGGACCACTGGGTCAAATGACAGGAAATGGACTTTTCTAACATCCAACATTGTACTTCCGTAATATGACTTAGTGCTGTATCATCCAGTGTGCCTTACAACTCCAGCGACTTACATCCTCTATAAATAAACGCTGCAGTTTCTTGCAGATTGAAGTTTACTGTCATTTTTTTATCATTTAGCGTGTGAGAGGCAGATGAAAGAAGGTTAAAATCATACCTGCAGCACCATCAATAATACAGGCGATAAAATATTCACAAATCCCACCAAAGAAAAAGAAAAAAGGAAACTTTTACGCACCGAAACGAGTCGTCGTGGTTACGGCTTTGGATTGTTTGTTCTTCTCACCCGAGACGACGGAGGTGTCGTCTCCGTCACCTCAGGTGTAGAGACGATGTCACTTTCCCTCCTCGGCCTTCTTCTCAACAAACAGAGACGAGACGCACACAGAAACGCACACATGGAGACACACACACACACCTGTGAAACACTTGTCTCAGGTGAGAAAAGGTTCTGTTTAGTTTAATTGGACCATTTGTTCCGAGATGATTTGAGTTGTTTCTTCGAAGGAGACACTTTTCTAGGAGCTTAGTTGTTCAGTGATTTTTTTCATCACATAGTTTGTCCTCTATCAGACTGAAAAGTAATACATGATATTTGCACAGCGTGTCCCCGATGGCGGTGGACATGTCGGACGCCTTAACGCCGTACAGGAAGTGGAGGCAGCAGCTCGGAGCATCTTCCCTCCAGCAGCTCAAGTGTTTCTGCGTTTGGCCGCTGAATGCCTGGTGCTGCAGATGGCCGCCTCCAGCTCAGTCCCAAATTCTTTATATGTCCCCCCCCCCCCGCCCAAACAAGATGTCTGGACGGTCTCCAGCTCGCCAACACAATGACGAACATCCTGTCACTTCATCTTCTTCCTCTTCCTCGACGTTTCACCCTCCACCTGCTGCAGAAGTCTGAGACTTACTCATCTCCTAAAAATAGAGGGGTGGAATCCCAAATCACCGCTAGTCGGGTATTTTAAGGAGATTCGGACGATGAGCACCGGCTGCTTTGAGCGCTCGTCATGTCTGAAGAGAACTTCCGCTTCCTTCAGCATGTTCCTGGAAGCAGGATCATGCGCGATCATCTCATGCCGCGTAGGTGTTCATCTTCGCTCTTCCAGTGATTTGTCTTTTTGAGCATTTCTGGAGCCGCTCGTGTCCATTGTTCTCGGTTGGAGGGAGATGTCTGTGCACCCCCAGCCCCTCCTCCGAGGCCTGACCCAAACAGACGGCGGCGCCCAGAGCCCGGCTTCCTCCAGATGATGTGGTCGCACGTGGGAAGCGGCCGAGGCCGGAGGACGCCGGTGGGAGTTTGGCCCTGGCGGCGGCACGTGGGCGTCGGCCCGGATTTGGGCTTTCCGGACGGAGTGGACAGTGGAGGTTTTTTGGGGGGTGGGGGGGCACTGTGGGACGGAGGCTGGGTTCTGGTAGGAAGCGTCTGTGAACAGTGAATACACTGATTTTACTTTGTCCTAAGAACTCGCTTCTGCAGGATTGACGCTTTATTCCTCCGACACAGAATAACATCTCGTGATCCTCGAGACATCTCCGCTCTCCGTTGATTCAAAAAATTAAAAACAACCTCTTTAATTTAACCAAACACAATAAAATGACCTCAAGTGAACTAGTGAAGCTTCTCTCTCGTCGTCTTCACGAAGCATCTTCGGGTCACAAACATAAACACACGTGAAGTAGAGCTTCTGCTTCTGGCGCCCAGTTAGCCGTTGCCTTTGCACCGTCTCCATTGGTTCTTCAGGAGGTAGCAGGAACATATGGAGGAATGAACCTCCCCTTGGGGGAACACTTCTTCACCACTGATTCTCATAACGCAGGGGATGCTTTAGGGCGGGGCTAGATGCTGATTGACAGGCCTCTAACAGAGACGTATACAGCCTCTCTAGTGCTCCTCAGTCCAGATGTGGTCACTTCTTGCTCATTGGTTCTGAAAATGAAAACGTGGCGACTCTCGTAATCCAAGATGAAGACGGCAAAACATCTGTCACCGTGGCGACGTCCACTTCCTATGTACGGTCGGGGATTCCGGTGCTTGTTTCCCGCAGACACTGATGTTTTATTGTTTTTTGCCTGTTTATGGATATCAGGACATTTCTTCTAAATGAGGAGCAATGTGAACGTCACCTTGAATTAATCAGTTAGCAGGAAGAGCCGCTCTGCTCGGTCACATGACTAACGCCTCTTCCTCGCCACAACCCCCGCCTTCCTCTGCGCACTCTTTTGTTTCGTTGCTAACCGCTCCCCATGGAGCTGGTGGAGAACACCTCCGATCATCGGAGGTTCGCGGCAGACGTCTGCGATAGTGGAACTGCACTCAGATTTACTGCCATCAGTGCGAGCTAAACCACAGGGAGATGAAGATGTTTGTCTTTATCTCCCCGCCTGTCAGATGATTCATGATGCCCCGCGGCGCTGCAGACGTCTCAGCCGACAGACGGCAAGAGAGACTCTCCTGAAACAGAAAGCACGAGATCCAGGTGCAGTCGTCTTTCCCTCACGAGGGGAAACATTTACACATATCACATCGCATTCCTAGTCATCTCTTTCTTCTGGTGTAATGAAGTATCGGGTTGGCAAAGAGGGCCGAGGCCACAGCGGAACTGTGACATCTGACCTTAAGATGGAAGTGTGCCTCTCTCTGTCTGTCCAGTCTCTAGTGCGTCTTTGAGGAAATATCCAAAAGGTATTACAGATATTAAGTAGGGCTGTCAATAGAAGAAAAAAAACGAATTAATCGCACATTTTGGAATTTATTAATCGTGATTAATTGCGATTAACTACTCACATTTGATCATCTCGGAGGCAGATATGCAGCCGGTGGAACACGTTGAACCTACAACTCTCCGTCATTTGACGGCCGTGTTTGAGACACGGTGGTGGTCTCCTGCAGACGGTGTGCCGCGCCGGGTAACGTTAGATCCATCATTTGACGTGTTCGAAGTGCCAGCAATGTCCAACATTTAGCCAGGACGTTTTCAAACCACTGTCTTTTAGGGACACAGTGGTCCTCCTCTGCAGGGTGGATATTGAGATGGAAGTAGCCTAGCAGCTAGCTTAGCCTATCGGCTAGCTTAGCATAGCGGTGTGTAAAGTGGTCCGTTTGCTACTCGTCCCCCTTCTGTTTAAATGTGGATGAATTCCTCTGCTTGTTTTACTTCCAATGCAAAAAGCGTCCACATCTTCAGCGACCGTCTCGCTTTATCCGACCTGACTGACGACAGGACGCGGACATTTCGTTTCTTTGGTTTTGTTTACTTTTGTCCCACTGGAAGACCGTAAGTTGTGTTAACTGCGTTATTAATATTTTATCACATTAATCTCGGCCACATCGCGTAGATTAAAGCCCGTATTATTAAGTCCTCAGAGTCACAGCTGAACAGGAAGAGAAGAGCTGCTGTTAGTCCGGCCGAGAACAAACTCACACTAACTTCACATTTATTGAATCCTCTTCAAAAACAGTAACTCAATCGATATCTGGAGTTCAATTCATTATCGCGTTCAACCCGTTTCGTCATTTTCCTAATGAATCTTTTTCTGTCTGAATCAAAATAGTTGTTATTGAAGGACAGAAGAAGGACATCATTGGGAGTGTATGTAAACATATATATATGTTCTTTATTTGTGTGTTAATAAAAAAACAAGGCAGAAGAAACATAAGAGAGAGAATAGATGTTAAAGTGGAATCATCTGCTCACATGAATGACTAAATAATAAAGAATACGTGGGTCAGATGGTGGTTAGATGCCTGCGTGGGTTCTCTCTGGGTTCCTCACACGCTCCACAGGCAGCTAGTAGCGGTTTCATTTCCAGGGTTCTGGGCACACAGGAAGACCACGTTAAACTGCTGTTAACTCAAATAGTTTAGTGCATTATGTTTTTATTGAACGGTTGCGATCTGCTGGGGTTTTGATCACATCGATCTCAGTCGGTCAGATGAGCAGTTTGTTGTTTTCTTGTCTTTGGAGACTCTTTGTTTCGTGGCGTTGAGTAGAGGGCGACTCCTCTGCCCTCCCCTCCCCCCCTCTCTGCACCCTCGGGTGCCAAGAAGAGCTCGGAGTAGGAGACGGACAGATGGCCGTGGGTCTTAATAAAATGGTCCTCTGCAGGAAGCAGATGCAGCTACATACGTTTTGAGAGACGAGCGGCTCGGTTCTGATTCCCGACGGGTCGGTCGAGACCTGTGGTTCCGACCTATGACGCTCCACGACTAAGGGGGGGCAATTCAGACCAGGATTGTTTCAGAACTTGGTCCAGTACTAGTTCCAGTATTTGGTCTACTACTTGTGCATGTACTTGGTCCAGCACATGTCTAGTACTTGTTCCAGTATTTGGTTCAGTACTAGTTCTAGGATTTGGTCCAGCACTTGTTCTAGTACTTGATCCAGTACCGGGTTTACCTGACAGAACCAGGCAGCCACCTGGGCTTCTGCCAAGAGAAGCCCCCTCTATGAGGAAATGACTCTACTTCTCTGTAGTGACCAGCAGGGGGCGACTCCTCTGCTCCCATAGACGTCTATGAGGAAATGACTCTACTTCTCTGTAGTGACCAGCAGGGGGCGACTCCTCTGCTCCCATAGACGTCTATGAGGAAATGACTCTACTTCTCTGTAGTGACCAGCAGGGGCGACTCCTCTGCTCCCATAGACGTCTATGAGGAAATGACTCTACTTCTCTGTAGTGACCAGCAGGGGGCGACTCCTCTGCTCCCATAGACGTCTATGAGGAAATGACTCTACTTCTCTGTAGTGACCAGCAGGGGGCGACTCCTCTGCTCCCATAGACGTCTATGAGGAAATGACTCTACTTCTCTGTAGTGACCAGCAGGGGCGACTCCTCTGCTCCCATAGACGTCTATGAGGAAATGACTCTACTTCTCTGTAGTGACCAGCAGGGGGCGACTCCTCTGCTCCCATAGACGTCTATGAGGAAATGACTCTACTTCTCTGTAGTGACCAGCAGGGGCGACTCCTCTGCTCCCATAGACGTCTATGAGGAAATGACTCTACTTCTCTGTAGTGACCAGCAGGGGCGACTCCTCTGCTCCCATAGACGTCTATGAGGAAATGACTCTACTTCTCTGTAGTGACCAGCAGGGGCGACTCCTCTGCTCCCATAGACGTCTATGAAGAAATGACTCTACTTCTCTGTAGTGACCAGCAGGGGGCGACTCCTCTGCTCCCATAGACGTCTATGAGGAAATGACTCTACTTCTCTGTAGTGACCAGCAGGGGCGACTCCTCTGCTCCCATAGACGTCTATGAGGAAATGACTCTACTTCTCTGTAGTGACCAGCAGGGGGCGACTCCTCTGCTCCCATAGACGTCTATGAGGAAATGACTCTACTTCCTCTCTGTAGTGACCAGCAGGGGGCGACTCCTCTGCTCCCATAGACGTCTATGAGGAAATGACTCTACTTCTCTGTAGTGACCAGCAGGGGGCGACTCCTCTGCTCCCATAGACGTCTATGAGGAAATGACTCTACTTCTCTGTAGTGACCAGCAGGGGGCGACTCCTCTGCTCCCATAGACGTCTATGAGGAAATGACTCTACTTCTCTGTAGTGACCAGCAGGGGCGACTCCTCTGCCCCATAGACGTCTATGAGGAAATGACTCTACTTCTCTGTAGTGACCAGCAGGGGGCGACTCCTCTGCTCCCATAGACGTCTATGAGGAAATGACTCTACTTCTCTCGTGATTTATTCCCTCAGTAAACATTGTAAACATGAGTTCATGGTCTCAGTCTCTAGTTTCAAGTCTTCTTCAATACAGATGCTTTGGGGCGGGGCTACGCGCTGATTGACAGGACTCTAATAGAGGCGCACCCAGCGTTTGTGCGTCGTTCTGAATCCATACGGTCACTTCCTGCTCTCTGGTTGATAAAAGTTCATTCTGGTTTTATCCGGAATGAGAAGCTAACAGTCGTCTCTGCACCGCAAACTATTAATTATTATTAATTAATTCAGTTTAAACTTTTTACTCTGAACGATGCAACAGCGTTAATTCGTGGTGTCGTGGGACTTTCATGGTGTGATAGTTTCTTTAAAGTGTGCCACTGTAAATAAACTAACTCGGTTTTCTGTCTGTCGTCACGTCTCATCTAAACACCTGCAGCGCCTCAGGGTCGATCCCGTCCACACACACACACACGCACGCACGCACGCACGCACGCACGCACGCACGCACACACACACACACGCACGCACGCACGCACACACACACACACACACACACAAGCACGCACGCACGCACGCACACACACACACACACACACACGCGCGCGCACGCACGCACGCACGCACGCACGCACGCACGCACACACACACACACACACGCACGCACGCACACACAAACACATAAGCCCTATTTCTACCCATCAGCCTGGTTTTACATTGAAATTAAATAAAAACACCATCAATACTTGATCTTTGATCTATGATCTTTATTGACCCAATTGCCTAATATCTAATAATGAAGATAAATAAAGTTGATGTTTGTGTGTGCGTGTGTTTCCATTTCTACTGGTCTGGTGATGCTGGTGGAAAGGGAACTCTGCCCAGTTATCCCCCCGCACACGCCACACCTTCGTCACCCCCCCTCCTCGTCAGCCTCGCCTTCTTCAGCTTTGCCACCTCAGCTGTTCTGCAGGCTGCTGAGAGGAAGGTGTGTGTGTGTGTGTGTGTGTGTGTGTGTGTGTGTGTGTGTGTGTGTGTGTGATCTTCATTACACCCCCCCGATACAATCCTCCAATCACACACACACACACACACACACACACACACACAGTGTTTGGTTCCAGCTCAGTTAAAATGCTTTGATATTTATCCTGATTGATCGGTTTCATGATGTGAAGAACTGTGTTTTTTCACCCCCGTACTACATTACCCATGAGCTCTAGCTGCTGTCATACTGACCCGACCGATCCAGAGACAGAAAAATGCACCTTAGGAGTCAAACTTTGATCTAAAGTGTGTGTGTTTGTGTGTCTGTGAAGCAGTAAAGTTTCCCGTATTTTTACAATGTTACGTGTGTGTGTGTGTGTGTGTGTGTGTGTGTGTTGCGTTCATCCTGTGTTTGTGAGGCAGGTGAGGATGTACACCTGAGGTGTTGGGGTGGGTGGGGGGTGTCAGGTTAGTGTGTACATGATGCATTTGCGTTGTTGTGTTTTTGCACGTTGCCCCCCCAGTAGATCGTTGTTAGCAGTTAGCAGCCGAGGCGCCAGCTTCCCTCCGGAGAGAAGTGACACTGCCGCAGGTTGCTGGTTCAACTCCCACGCAGCCGTCTGAAAGGGACAGTACGTCTCACCAGCTGAGTGGCTTTAAGGAGCTTTCTGCCACATTTCGCTTCCACTGGTTCAGTTCACTTCTCAGAATAGAACATTTAGCAGGTAAAGAGACGCAGGTCTTCCTCAGGAGACCACATTTCCTCATAATGCATGTGTTGCTCTACCTGCCACCAGTCTGTGATGAAACTAACAGAGCTGCAAATAAACACCGATTCAAATGTTGGTAAGTTGAGATGACAAATCATATTAATATCCCTCCAAAGAGAGAAAAAACGACTTGCTAATGATGGAAAAAAGGCTTCAGCTGGCTGCGGATCCGCCGCCGGTTGCCACCATCGCTTCTCTCCGGGATAGTGAGAAGTTGATTGGCTGTCAACAACTTTTCCACATCTCTCTCTTTTTGAACCCTAATTAACACTCAACGTGGCACCGGGCAATATTTGATTACATAAACAATAAATTACCATCAACAACATGCACACAAAACACACATTGGGAAAATGGTGACAATGATAATTATGTACAGTCAAAACCACAGTGTCAAAGTGGGGGGACAGGTAGAGCTGTTACACGCTCGTCAATATCATAATCACAGATAACAAGGAATCGAATCGGCCAATCACACGCCGAGGCGAGATGCTAAGAGGAGGAGCTAATGCTACGCTAGCTAACCTGCATCATTTAAGGGAGTACTCTGGTCAATGAGAGTGAGACGAGGAGAGGATGATTAATCACACAAGATAATTAATCACTTTGGGCCAATTTGTTTCTGTGGAATAAATTGAATAAGATCAGAGACAGAAAACTCTCAAACTCTGTTTTTAATATGTGAATAAGATCGGTTCCACGTTATAATACCTGAACTTAGTAGAAACAAACCTCTTTTCTCCGGATTAACGGATCGTGTAGAAACGATCACGTGCTCTCTCGTGTGTGCTTGTTCCCTTTCTCTCATTCGTTATTCCTGCATTTCTTTCTCTCTATTTTAGTTTTTTTTTCAATCTTCCTCCTCTTCCAACATGCTGTCTCCTCTTCTTCCTCACCTCTCGTGCTATTTTTATCGTCCTTCCTCCACACTCTCACCCTCCGTCTCTCTCCGACGCTTCCTCTTTTCCATTATCAACACATTCATTTCCCATCTTTATTTCTTTCCTCGTCTCTTTCTTTTCACTGCTTTTCCCTCCAACATCTCCCCTCTTGAATATTTTTCACATCTCTTTTCCTTTTCGCGATCAATTCCCACATTCGGTCCTCTTACATTTCATTCTTCTCTATTTATCCACCTTCTCAAGTTTCCTCTTCAGCAACCCTGCTTCCTGGTCTTCATCCCTTCTCCTTCTTTTCTTTTCGTTCCTCATCTTTTTGAACGTTGAATAGAATAGTGAGAATGAGAATTTCTCATTCAGAATTGATATGTTCCTCGTTCTACGGTATCTTTTTTGATGAGTGCCCGTTTCCTTTTCTTCAAATCTCCTCCATCCTGCTCTTTAGCGTTGAGACAAACCGCCACCTCGCCGCTCCGCCTGCCGGCGCTCGTCGGCCCGTTTGGTGTTGGAAGCATCCGGTCGGAGCAGCTTGCTGGTGTTAACAAAGAGAACAACAATAACCTCTCTCACTGAAACAACAGACATGGGTGCAGCTGGCCCTTTGGGGATCATCTATTTGTGGTATTATAGATTCTAGAGTCCCAATCAGCGGGTTTATTACCACATTGCCACTGAATACATGTTCTTATATACCGGGGGTTTGATGATTTGATACAGATCATTGCAGGGCAGTTTTATTTTAGTGTTACAGGTGACAATAAAAGTCTCGGCTCTAGTAATCCTAGACAACTTCATTCAACATCTCTTGGACGTTCTTTTACTTTGAGTCCTGAAGAAGCAGAATTGACCAAGAAGACTCCGGGTGGGAACTGTCTGGCTAATATAGGTTCTTAAATCAAGATGCACTATAAAAGATATATGAAGTCAATTAAATCTCAACCATTAAAACTCAATACTAAAATGAGCAATTTTGTCTAATGAGTTTTAATCACATTTCATTGCCAATATTTATGTGCTTTAGGACGACTTTTATGCTTTTATTTTTTATATTTTTGTGCAAATCAAATGGTGTGAATGCTTCATGTATCTACATATGTATTATATATTAATATAGGCAACGAAATGTATGTATAAATATATACATATATTTATGCATCTCCATCCACTTCCTTTTCCCTCTGTTGTCTCTTCCCACACGTTTCTCTCTCTCTCTTCTGACACATTTTGCTTTCCCCTCTTTCTCCTGTCAGGACCTACACACACACACACACACACACACACACACACACGCACACACACACACACACACACGCACGCACACGCACACACTCGCTCTGCGGAGGTGAAGTGGAGAGGCTCGTCTTAGCGGGCCATCTGTCCTCGGCGCTGACGTTGGCTCTAATTACCGCGTCTCCCCCGGCTAATGCCGCCTCATTAGGCCTCCGGAGCATGTGCAGCCGACACCAGGAGGCTCTGCACCGGGAAGCGGCAGCCCGAGCCATTACGGGATCAGGGAATCTGTCTGGTGCGACAGGCAGTTCACACCAGCGGCTAAACGCTCACTTTGCTTCTCTCTTCTCTCGTCTCCCTCTTCCTCTTCCTCGCTCTCCCTCCTCGTCCTCCCAGTCTCACTCCCAGTCCGGCCACCAAGCAGAGGAGTGAAGGACGAGTCGAGTTTGATTCATAGAGACACACAACCATCAATCCCACGTTCACAGCCCTGCAGGTAATTCGCCATTGACCTCCGCATCATGTCTGTGGAGCGTGTGAGGAACCCGGAGAGGAACCCACGCAGGCATCTAACCACCATCTCACCCACGTGTTCTGTATTATTTAGTCGTTCATGTGAGCAGAACTTTAACATCTGTTCTCTCTCTTAAGTTTCTTCCCCCGAAAGACGCCGGTGGCAACACTTGTTTTTAGTTAACGCAACTTTGTTTACTTCCGGTCTTCCAGTTTGCCGGAAGTAAACAAAACCGAAGAAACAAGATCTCCGCGTGCTGCCGTCAGTCAGGTCGGATAAAGCCAGACGGTCGCTGAAGATGTGGACGCTTTTTGCTTTGGAAGCAAAACAAACAGAAGAACTGAGCAGAACATTTCCTCCACGTGTCAAACAGAAGGGCGACGAGGGGCAAACGGACCACTTTACGCACCGCTAGGCTAAGCTAGCCGCTAGGCTAAGCTAGCTGCTAGGCTACTGCCATCTCAACGTGCAGTGGACCACCATTGTGTCCCTAAAAGACGGCTAAATGTTGGACAAGAAGAGTCGCTAGTTCAACATGTTCCACCTCGTGGGAGCAGCTTCTGTTTAAAATACAGTTAATTTAACAACTCATTACTTCTACGATTTAGTTTTAAGAAAGACAAACTTTTAATCACGATTAAAAAATCAGGTGAAGTATTGATTAATTGGACGTTTTGCAGGATAATGTCTTATTAGAAGTCAGTCGTCTTCGTGGCAGATGAACAGTATCGATCATCACTGAGGCGCATAGAGACCTTCATTCACTGTAATAAACAGTAAACACGATAATTCAGATTCTAAACTCTTTATCTTTGATAATATTCCTTCTAGTGAGTCATACGTCTACTTCTTAGTCCACCATGCTGTCACCTTCTGACCAGAGCAGCTGCTTTTGATTATTGTCATTAAATAATAATGTTTCACAGTTCTTATTATCTAATGATCAGAATCATTTAATAAGCTGCAATGAGCTGATTTAAAGTATCAGGAACCTGGTCTCAGATCTCACCTTTCCTCCCCCGACTCCCCCCTCACCTATTCTTCCCCTGCTCTCTGACACTGGGGGGATTTAAGCATTTGGCAGAAACTGTGAGAGTCCAGCAGGAAGTGGGAGGACAGGTTCATCAAAGCCCCCCTCCCTCCCTTTTGAACTGGAGACGCCATAATGAGGCCGAGCATAGTGGGAGGAGCTGTGTGTGGGGGGGGGGACGACTCCTTTGGGGTCTTTTGTTGTTGTTGTTGTTGTTGGAACAAATCCATGCACGCTCATAAGATCAGCTAACGAAACCAGACTTCCACTTCCTGTCTGTTTGTCCCTCCCTCCCTCCCTCCTGCCTCCCTGCCCCCCCCACGAATGTTTGCACACCTTCTGCAGAGGAAGTGATCACCTCCAGGCTTTTCTGCTAATTGTGAATAAAATAATACGTTGCCCCCCCGTCAAATGGGAGAGGTGGAGAATAAGAGGTGGACGGGGCCCCGGCGGGTGGGGGGCATTGTGTCGCTGCAACACGAAGGGGATCAGCTACCGAGGGGGAGGCGGAGGGGGCTTTTCTTAACAAATCCAAAGGGAACAAAGTGGGATTATCAGGTTCCCAACGGCATGGGGCTGCTCCTCTCATCACGCCATTAGTCGCCATTAGAGCGGGAGATTGACCCGGTGATGATGTCATCAACACGAGCCGCTCGAGGGCGAGTTCAACTTCCTTCCCACAAGCCTCGGGGTGGGAAACGGAGATACTTCTGATTACAGATCTGATCTTTATCTCTTGAGTCATTCGATTCAAATGTCTGAAGGTGACAATCCTCCTCCGAGAGGCCAGCTAGCACCCCCTCGGTCAGAACCTCAGACCCCCGGGTTCCACCCGGGCGCCCGTAGCCCAACCGGGTCTGTAATTAAAGGGCCATTAAAGGCTGTAGCTTGATAAATAGTCCAAATACCCCACGCTGCTCCACTGTTGGAGACAGCGTGGAGGACTTAATTGAATCGGCCTAATCAGCGGTCAGAATTAAAACAGTCTCAGTTGTCTGGGAGAGGCGAGGGGGGAGGGAGGAGGTGTGGGGGGGAGAGGAGGAGGGGGGTATGTGAGGAGGAGGAGAACAGAAGGTTGAAACGAATGAAAGAAGAGGAGGAGGAAAGATGTGAGTTATTGTGGAGAGATGAAGCAGCTCAGCAGACGGCGTCTTATTCCTGCATAAATTAAAGAAACACACACACACACACACACACACACACACACACACACACACACACACACTGGCGGATATTAAAGGAACAGTTTGTCGGACAATTAGGTGATATGGAGACTCATTAGCGGCGGACGTGGCGGCCAACTACACGTCCGGCTTTGGCATCCCGACGACTCCGAGGGCCCAAAAAAAAACGCCCAGCTCGTCGTTAAAGGAACATTTAAGATCAAATTAAAAAGCAGGGTTTATTATTGGGTTTATTATTGGGTTTATTATTGGGTTTATTATTGGGTTTATTATTGGGGACTGTAGAATTACAAATACATCAATATTAGCATCATAACAAGTAATACGTGATAAAAGTACCCGTTATTTAGACATTCTTTGAGATATTGAGTTTGAATCATGTGTTCATCACATAAGCAGTAAAGCCATGAACCCGCCCACTCGGGACGCGTCCTTACCTCCTTACCTCCTTACCTTTCCTCAAGTGAAGGAGGTCAAGTACTTGAGGGTCTCGTCTGCGAGTGAGGGGAAGATGAGCCCCACGTTACAGCTCTCCATTCTCCGCTGCTTCCCTCCCCTGTGGTCACGAGGGAACGAGGTCACGGGGTCAAGCGGCTCAAAATGCCTTTCCTCAGGAGGGGAACGAGGGGCGGAGCTCGCCGCCGGTTGAGCTGATTTGGGCGTCTGGTCTTTTGCACCATTAGCTTCTATGTTTTTGCCTCCTCTCGGTTGAATGTGCTTATTGTAAGTTGCTTTTGGATAAAGAAAGTTTCAGCTAAACGACACGTGCAACAGGTAACCACTAAGTCAGGTGGCGCAGAACTGCTTGGTGACCTCTGACCTCCTCCTCTCTGCAGCGGGCTAGCGGCCGGAAACCCAGACGGCGCTCAGCAGCATATGTCCCATCGAACACGAGCCGTCCCGCAAATAACTTATCATCAGACGACGACAACAACAACAACAACAACAACAACAACACCAGGGCTGTGAAAACAATGGCCGCCTTGTGCGTCCGGGCGGGTTTGGCTCCACTTCGCCGTGAAATATGGCGAGTGGAAGTAAAGCCGGCGCCTCCGGTTCTCACAGCGAGAGAGTAAACTGCAAATGAATCACACGTGATTCCACAAATGTCTGGAACTCACAAGCACACTCAGAGGTACGAACACACACACTTATGCTAAAACACACATGCTGTCAGCTCGCTGTCATATTTAGGACCAATTAGAACCAACAACTTCTTTTTTTTTTTTTTTGCTGCGGCTTCAACCTCTCAGACTGCAACGACATCGTCGCACAGCGAGTCGCACACGAGACCGGCGGACTGAAGGCTCCGTCCAGCTTGTTCGCTGGATTACGTTACTGAACAAACAACCAAGTAGTAAACGCTTCCCGCCACAAACACAAAGACGTCTGTTTGCTGCTGTAACAGAAACAGAACTTCACCTCAATAAGCGGTTTCATCGCCTCACACAAAGAATCAGTTTGGTTGCACAAACCCAAGTTTTGTTGCTTAAAGGATTTGACTTGTTTGCATGGAGCTTTGTACTAAACAACAAGCTCACCTGCTCACCTGCTCTCCTGATGTTTAATGCTTGTGTTTTTCGTCTTTTCCTCGGTGCAGAAAGTCAGCTTGTGGCTTTTAGTGATGAAAAAAACGTCTGTAGACTCACAAGAGACGCAGTTTGCTGATGTGCTAACGTGATTCTTAAGCACGTCCTGAAAACGCTGTTAAAATAATAATAATAATAATAATAATAATAATAATGGAGGAGCAGAACCCAGAGAAAAGCTCAGAAGTGCTGGAATGTACATCTTCTCAAATACTGTACTTAAGGGAACGCTGGACCATCTGTTTATAAACCGGTAACATCAGGAACTGTTTGTATCCACAAAGAGAGAAAAGTCCACATGGATGGAAGTAAATGGAGGCCAAGTTTAGCAAAACTCTGTAAAACCACCCGTTAACAAACAGAGTACAAAGACACTTGTATTTACGTCGTGTTCTCACTTCTCAAACGAATCTGATGATCTGATGATTCCTGATCCTCAATAATCGATGAAAAAAATGGTAATTTCCTGAGTATCTTCTTTTTCTGCGACTTTATACTTTATACTCCACTACTTCTCAGAAGCTTTCCTTCCTTCCTATATCACTGGTACCGGTGGCTCATCCAGTTCTAAACATGGTGCTCACGTACCATGCTGTGAATGGACGGGGTCCAGCTTCCATCCAGGACCTGGTCCAACCCGACATCCCGACCTCTGACCTCTCCGCTCTGCATGTGATAAACTGCTTGTTCCTCCTCACTGAGAGCAAAACACTCCACTAGATCTCCACTCTTTGCTGTCCTGCTCCTAAATGGTGGAAGGAGGTCTCTGAAGACATCAGGACCACAGAGAGCCTTCACATCTTCAGACTAAAGACACACCTCTTCAGACTCTACCTCCACTAACACACTAACTAACTGCAGCACTTACATTGGACTTATAATGGTTCTTATCTACAGCAAGTTGTACATCGGCTTATTTGATGAAATTGAACTTTCTTGTTTCTTGTTCTTCTGAGTTTGTGTCCTGATGGTTGAAATGTTCTTATTGTAAGTCGCTTTGGATAAAAGCGTCAGATAAATGACATATTATAATACATCACATGTCATTATTATATTAACACAAAGAAACAAAAAACTTCAAGTTGAAAAGTTTATCAAAGAAATCCTGTAACGTGAAATGTGTAAGTTGAAAGGCATAACATCTTAATGGGGGGCATCGGGGGGCATCGGGGGGCATCGGGGGGCTTGTCGGTTGGATTCGAGTAACCTGTGACTTAATTAGCACCCGACTTTTGGTCCCTGATGACATCACTGCGTAGCGAAGCGGCAGGTACAGATGGCCGAGAGGAGACAGTTACCAGCATCACACACACACACACACACACACACACACACACACACACACACACACACACACACACACACACACACATTACGAGGAAGAGGTGCACCGACACATGTGGACATGTACGGTACATGTCCACACACGCAGACACACACGCGGCGTGCGAGTCCCTGCAGGCGAGCATTAGCCGTGTCTGAGGCATGCTGGGAGCTTGTTAACTGTCGGCTCGGGGGAATCAGCTGCATCATCATTAGAGAATCTAAATTCTCCACTTAAAGTGTCTCTGATGAACAACGCAAACTAAAAACAAACAAACACCCAGGCAGCGGCGGGTTCTGGTTCTGGTTCTGGTGAGCGTGGGTATCACAAGGACCGTGCCGGGTTCCCGGTTCAGTCCCTGCACACGTCTCGTTGTCTTCAGGTGAGACAAACACGAAGCCTCCTCATTGGATAATAACGCTCCAAAATGTCTTTGTTTGAGAGGCCGCCCCGGCCCCCGAGGGGGAGGGAGGGGGAGGGAGGGGGAGGGAGGGCTCCTCCTCTCCCAACACGTCTTTGCTCTCGGCCCTTTTGTGTAAACTTTATATATTTCCATGCGCATATTAACAGTGTGAATTATACATGAGACCAATCAGCACACACATACACACACTTCATCTCAGCAGTAGGTGTGTGTGTGTGTGACTGTGTGCGTGTCTGTGTGTTAATTGTGACCCATGGGCTCTGTGTGAAGTCTGAGTATAATTATCTGTGTAATTGTCGTGTATTTTGTAAAGTGCTAGATCATTTAATTCAGGATTAGCTTTTCTCACCTCCAACGGCCGAGGGCATTGCTTTGCCTCCACTAACCCCGCCCCCGCCGCCACACGCACACACACACACACACACACACACACACACACACACACAGACACACACTGCACACACACTTCCAGTCTGTCCCTTGTGACACCCGAGGGTGCTGCTTCTGCAATATTCATCGAGAAGTAAAACGGTTTAGCTTCTATCTTAACTGATGTCTGCTTTCCCTTTCACACACACACACACACACACACACACACACACACACACACACACACACTTTCTCTCCTGCTCTGTTGTTCTTTTTGTTCTCTCTCTCCGACACGTCTTGAGTTAAGAAGGGTATCAAGTCTCTCGCCCATCTGTGATGCCGACGGCACGGAGTTGGCTGAGACACGAGCGCACACAAGTGAAATACACACACAAGTTACATAAAGACACGGCGCGACGCACACACGTCCACAGATGTTCTGCTCATCACATCCTCATATGAGCATTTGTATCCAGAAAGGGTCGTTCTGGATGCTCAAAGAAAGACCTCAAGTCCTCTTTTTATGTTCAAGGTGCTTGAAGAGTTTCACGTTATGCTGCTTTCTTGCTCTTTAGACTTCAGGTTTCATGTACGTCATTTGAATGCTAGACTTTTAGTTGCAGTGAAGTATTCTCGCAGCGTGGCATTAGTACTTATACTGCAGTAAAGGATGTGAATACGTATCTACCAGTGGTTAATAAACACACATTCATGGATGAGCAAAATATGGATGGAAATAAGTCATGACACAATAATGCACCTTATTCAGGCAGAGCATCGAAAAATGCAAAACCTTATTGTGATAAATGGAAGAATAAATACTTATTTTATCGGCCTCTGCTGCCGACTTATATATAATCAGTCTATTTTAGTTCATCTCATCTGAAAATAAGATACAATCTTATCTCATCATCGGATTTTGAAAACCTTTCAAATAAAAAGACAGATGAAGTCGATGAAACTCGACAGTCTTCGGTCGTTAGAAGGAAGAACCGCGACAGGCGAGCGCTCGTTTCCCTTCCCTGAGATTTAGTGTCAGTCAGACGGCCAATTAAGATCCGCACTGATGGACGAGCACGGAATGAAGAGTCACACCCTGGTAACACACACACACACACACACACACACACACACACAGGTCGCTGGGCCGAGTCCAGAACAAACACGATGGGATGTTGGCGTTTACATACCACGCGGATATATGATTGACATTTGGCATGCGGCTAAAAGGATTACACACACACACGTATGTGCGCAGAGACCTAACGTGACGGACAAAGACGACATTTACACCTAATCACCTATTCTCTATTCTCGGCTACTCGTAGCTCTCCAACTGGCCACGCAAGCTTCCCACATTCCAACCTGCACCGCTGTCTTTTCAGGTAGGACGATGAGGTAACCTTTAGGGTGGCGCGTGTGTGGAGACAGAATCATTCTCTGAACCTGCTAGCTCACGCTGGCTAGCAAGTTTTGTTGGATTTGTTTTATTATTATTATTATAAGAGCTGATTTATGTCAACATGTTGGGAAAATTAACCAAAGGGCACGCGTTAGCTAACCCGTCCGCCGCCGGCAGACGGGAGCGAGCTAGCTTGTCCTTCTCTAGCGCTGGCTAGTTAGCTAGCTAGAGAACTGGCTCCCGTCCCCTCAAGGCCTCTTTCACTAGCTCATAACAACAACACTGAAGTGAGAAAACTTTATGTATTTACATCTGACAGAATCCCCGGCTTACGCTTCCTTCCCGTTGTGGCTCAAAAAATGTAAAAACGAATGTTTGGCAGCCGACCGCGCCGTCACTGTCACTCAGGTATGTTGATGGATGGCATCAGTGACTATTTGTGTCAGTTGAGTTTTAATGGACGTTTCAGAGTAATTTACGGCCACTTGTCACGACTAGTTTACGCTTCCAGAGCCAAAGCTTCCCTCCCTCCCTCCGTCTGAAAAAGAAAATGCCTTCTGTGTACAATCATCGACTCATCCTACTGCTAGAATACCTGTTATTATCCTCGACAGGTATGAAGACCCACGGCCCGGTTCCCCTCCGCACTCGCACGTTACCTAGTTTCCCCGCTCGCGTCTTTTCAAAGGCCAAGCAAACATACCACCGTGCTGTACTAGCTGGAGGTGTCCCGACCGTCTCGGTCCACCTGTCTGTGTGGAGATTTACTGCCACGCTTCATTATAGCATTATTTCACCTGGCCGGAAAGGTCCGTGCTGCACTCTAGCTGGTGAGCTACGTGATGGACTGGTGGTTTTGATGCAATGAAGAATCGATCACACGCAGTTTGTTGATAAAGGCAACGATTGACCGGATAAATGTTTTCTTGGATTGGGTCCAGCAGAGGAAATGTTTAATAAAACCACAGTTGTCTCAGGCCTCGAGACGTCTGAGAGGCCAAAAACACGTCAGATGAAAGATTCACTGAGGAGATGGCGTTGTAGTCAAAAGACATTTGCTCTTTTTGCTTTAGCAGGAACATCAGCTGACGCATGTGATTTGAGTCATATTTTTTAAAATGCCTCCAAAGCCAGATATCGTTTTGGAGTTTTACAGAAGGTCTGTTTCCTTTGAACTAAAACGCAGTTTGCATGTTTGTTCCAGCGGAGTTCATCAGGGAACCTGTGTAGGTCCTTTTGCATTTGTTTAAATGCAATCGGAAGACACAACAAAGGTCAACAATCCATGTTGACCTTTGACCTGCCCGCCTCTTCCACCCATACACATGGTAACAGCCGCTATTAGCATCGACGCTAGTTTCGTCATAGAGTAATCCGTGACGGTCGTCACACCTGAGGCTCTTTGAATATTTAGAGTGTACAAGGGGGGAGGTTCTTATCTGATCCAGACCACTTTAGGACAACACCTGTGGCATCCAGGACGATATATTACCACCTAAGTAGCCGTAAGCCCCCCCCCGGTTTAATGTCGAGGGTGGCCAGAGTTGTCAGACAGCTGCAGGCAGGAAGTGAAGATGACAGACGGGAACGCCTTGTACTCATGGAGCAGTGAAACGAGGAGGTTTAACGAGCAAGAGGTGATCGGGTTCAAAACCGAGCAAGAGGAGAAAAAGAAAAGGTGACAGGAAATGAAAACAAAGTTAGTAAATCTAATTACGTTTAGAAATCAGGACTTATCCTCAGTCATCAGTCTCTTTGACCTTAAATCTGTTCCTCTCCAGCTGTTTGTTCTATTGCACAGCTGGATTTACCCACAATCCATTGTGGTTGTTTACATTTTGCAATAATCCCACTTTACTTCCTATTTGTCATGTCAAAGTAAAAGGTTCGTCAGTAACTAACCTATAATTCTATCGACAAAAAATTAAAAATGTTTTTACTCTGTATCAATCGCACTCTTACCTGAATACTTCCACCACCGCTGGTCATATTGATCGCTGTGATCGTTTGCTCTGGTCTGGAAGCTGATCTGAGATCTGTCATCCTGTCACTGTCTCTCTTTGATCTGCGGGACGAGCTCAGAGGATGTTTATTCCTCACCTAAAGTGTTGACAGGTGTCAAGGGGGCTGCCCAGGTGAGTCTATGTGTGTGTGTGTGTGTTGATGATGGACACTGCCTTTGTCTCCAGGTGTGTGTGTGTGTGTGTGTGTGTGACTCAGCGACACTCATGCATTTCTTCTCATTTCTGCATCAGTGTCTGCGGATGTTTCTAAAACTTGAGTGTGTGTGTGTGTGTGTGTGTGTGTGTGTGCGTGTGTGTGTGTAGTTTGAGTCCTTCTCTGTGCCCTTGGGCTCTTCCTGTAACAGCACATGCCCCCTCTAACCCCTCAGGCCCGGGGACTTTACAGGCTTTACCTGAGACCATAACAGCTCCCCAGTGGAGACAATTAGCCGCTAAACGCCTCCCTCCTCGCCACTGTTTGTTTACCCCCCCCGGTGTTTGCTTCTCTTCCTCGTTGGTGTTAGAACGTCCGGAGAGCCGCAGAAGACAAGAAGTTTGTGGTTGACACCAAAGACGTCTGTTTAGTTTGTACTTAATGGATTGTGTTAACGCAGCCTTGTTGTTATTGCTTCCTGTTTCCACAATAAAAGGTTATTGTCAGCTGCATGAGACTAAAAGTAAAAGCATATTTGAAATCTGCTTGAAATAAAAACAGAGGCTTGATATTTACCGACTTCCGTAATAATGCAGTCAACACGGTGTAGTAAGTAGCAGGTATTCTGTGGTATTTCTGTGAAACTTGTGAAGTACTTAAAGTGTCTCCTGAGGTAAAATTCCTTTCTAAGTACAATCAATAAAATGTATAACGAGGACATGCAGAGGCAGTAGAAGTTTTAATCATTCAATAATACAAGTACTTATTAAAAAGTACCCACAGAATGTTATATATATATATATATATATATATATATATATATATATATATATAAAGACGTGTTTTGGAAAAAGTTAGAACTATTGATGGTCCTTCAAAGGGAGGTTGTTTGAAACAGGGGACAGAAGACAGCTCTCCGTGAGGACGTGTCTCTTCCTGCTGAGACACATCGGCCATCATCGCCCCCGAGCCCCCCGCTGAGCCTCTGCTTCACATGCATATGAGAGGTGCTACTCTATGATGGAGTCACATCGCTGGTTTAACACGAGACTTCACAGCAGAAGGAGAACAACGCGGACGTCCTCCAGCAGATGTTTGAAGGAAAGAAGACGTCGCTTCTCCAATTCTCAACATTTGAATGATTTTAGGTTGTTTGAAAAGGAGACAGAAACAAAAAGAGATCCGGAAGGAAGGGAGCGGGGAACCAAGATACCAAATCACTGGATAAAGTGGGGATTTAAAATCGAAAGAAGAAGAAATTTAGCAACTAAAACCAAAAATCAAATGAGATGTCTGTGAGGAAAAAGGGAGGATGATCAATAAGATGAAAAAAAAGACTTTATCCCGTCACTTGAGTCACAGATTTCAATCTATCTGACGACTATCTTATTAAATAATCCTAATATAGTTTTAATGTTAAAACTATGTGTGTATATGGATCTATAGATACAATGTGGACTCGTTGAAACCCCCGGAGGACCCTGGGGAGCCCCCACGCCTCAGTTTGAGACCCCCCGTCACTCAGCGCTGAGCAGCTCTAAACGGTAATTTATGTGTTGTTGTTGAGGACAAATTGCTGCAGGAGAAGAACCATTAGCTAAACGGCTCGGAGACGAGTCTCCACCTGCAGCAGCTATGGGAAAAATGTCCCCACTCCACCGGTTGGGCGGGGGGGTTCATTTTCAACATTTAAATACATTTTACAATTAAACAACTAGACAATTATAAATAATAAACAAGACGAAACATAAGAGGAAATTAAAATAAAAACAAACGTAATTGTTGAAGTTCTTCACTACGACTAAAATCGAATGTCATCATTTATTTGGATTCTTGTTTGAAATGGAAATGTTTTGATCTTGATGAGGATCAATAAAGAAGAAGCTCATAACAAACAGCACAGCGGCCTCTGCTGGTCGCTGCTCATTATTATGATAAAAAGGACTTTAATATGTAAAGGTAATATTCTATATTATTCAAAGCAGAAAAGAAATGAAAAGGTGCTAAATTCATGAGGTATGTTATTTTTCTTCTGGATCAATAAATCCTGATGCTGAAGATAACTTCAGGATTAAAAACTAAATCATAGTGCGATGTTATTGACTCTGCAGCCTGTGAGCACACGTATTCTACACACGTATTCTACACACGTATTCTACACACGTATTCTACACTTGATGAGCTGTCGCCTCGCGGCCAGAAGGTCCTGGTTGGGCCTTTCTGTCCTCCCCGGGTCTCTCTGGCTTCCTCCCTCAGTCCACAGACCGGCTCCGGGGGTTTACTGGTGGCTCTAAATGGCCCCTGTGATTGTGTGATTGTGAGTATGCATGTTGTGCGTCTGGGTGCCTTGTGATTGACAGGTGACCAATCAAAGGTGGACCTTCCTCTCAGCCCATGTAGGCTGGGATTGACCCCGCGACCCTGAATGAAGGACAAGCGGCCTAGAAGATGAGCGACGGACTTTTGTTAAGACTCCATAGATTTAATGATGGATGAATTAATGGAAATTAAAATGATGTATTATTTCGATAGTGTGAAGCAGTTTTTTTGTGTTTATGGAATCGGTTCCTCTGGTTTTTCATTTCACATATTATTACGACACCGTTCTTCCTATATGAGCCATATAGTCCTCCAGTCTGTGTGTGTGTGTGTGTGTGTGTGTGTGTGTGTGTGTGTGTGTGCGTGTGTGCGTGTGAGTGAGAAATGTCTGTCAGGTTTGATTCGGAAGCTTCCAGCAGCAGTGAAGCAGCCAATCAGAGTGTGACAGACGAGTGAGAGTCCGACCATCTGTAGTGGACTGATGCCGACACACACACACACACACACACACACACACACACACACACACACACACACAATCTGCAATGATTATTTCTACAAATATCAAATCAGTTTTATAAGAAATAATCGAATCATCGAAACAATAACAAACAGATTCAAGTGAAGTAATCGTATTGTTATTAAGTAAATTATATTATTAATATATATTTATATACAATCTGCTGTTTTTTACCCTCTTAGTACATTAAATATTTATTTTAATAAGTTATTTTAATAATGATCGGTCATTCTTTTATATTTTTGTTTCCCCGCAGGACAAATTCACTGCGATGTAATTAAAGACGACGTATTTCAAGGTGAAGTTTATAGAAATGAAGACGTTTCCATGGAAACAGAATTAGCGCATGATAAAGAAACAGCAAATATTTTTAAAATCTCATTTAAACTCAGAAGTGAATTCATTAAAGGAATAAATACACCAACTCAACAGTATGTGTTTAAATCATCAAATTAAGTCAATAAACTCAAGGCTGAAACCAGTTTTAAATGTATTGTATGTATGAAACTTTCTCTCCTGATTCTTTCAGACAGCTTGTTGACTCATAAAAACATTTAAAAAACAGATTTAAAAGCCAGATTAGTTTCTGGATGCTTTAGAAACAGGACTTTGCTTATTCTTCAGCAAATAGAATCAAATAGTTTACAGGATATTCATCCGTCAAGTCGTCATGATGTATTCATTACGTCACAGGGCGCGACAGTACAGTGTGAGGTTGTTTCCCGCTCCTACACGCGGCTTCTTTAGTGCGCCCCCTGCTGCTTCACATGAAGCTCTAAGGACCCTCATGTGAGAATAGTACATCGAATACTACAAGAGAGGGGAAGACTCAAACCTCCACAGGCGTTTATGAAAGAAGGATGAGTTCTCAAGGTCGGTAAATACCTGCGCAGGTTGTTATAACTCTACGATTCCCCATCATCTTACATTACAGCCGGGATAAAAGCTCCATAATGACCAAAAGAAGGATGCGGGAGTCTATTTGCCGAGGAAGAGAGGTGTTTTACTGTCTCTATGACCGTTACCTCCAGCTAAAGGAGAGAATGGCACCCTGGGGGCTGTGAGGTGGGTGGACGGTCAGTCTGCAGGAGAAAAGCAGCCTGGATGATCTGATCGCAGGAAGCCGTGCGAACAATCGGCAGCTGTGACTTCACGGCCCACACGGTGATCGCGTAGTTCCTCCTCCGACCACAGGGGGAGACACACCGGAGCTGCAACACGTGGCCACACAGGAAACGGAGAAAAACAACTACAAGAGTTTTGTTATTTAGACTCATCCATCCATCTGCAAACCGCTTATCCCGCGTCTGCCCGAGCCGACGTCAGCCACACAGAGACACACCTACGGGCCAGACCCCAACAACCTGGTCCCCAGAGCAGGTCTCTGGACCCACGCAGACTCCTCACAGAAAGGCCTCTGGGCGGAGAACCCAGGACCTTCTTGCTGCGAGGCGACAGTGAAAACCACCACGCCACCGTGTATAAACTCAGGTTAAAAAAATAAAAGCTCTATTACGGTATAAATACACTGTTTGTCTCTGTAAAATAAGACAGTGGAGGCCGACCTCAGGGCACCGGGAACAAGAGACCAGAAGCCGGGTTTCTGACGGCCTCTCGCAGACTTCCAATTAAAACAAGACTAATTTTGCATTAAAAAAAAAGGTGTGAATGATATAAAACATGTTGCAGCTTTTCTTCAGCATGAAACTTTCTGCACGTTTGATTTCACAAGAAAATGATCGCTTAGAAAAAAAATAGAAAACATTAAGCGATAACTTCAGATTTATTACGATCCAAATTACTCGGAGAGATCGGATGACTTTCCATCCTCCACCCAACGTAAGACCGTATGTTGAAAATAACAGATTAAATACATTCAAGACTTTTTAAGGCCTTTTCTTTCAAAACTATATTTAATGATTTAATAGCGATCTAAAAAGTTTTATTCTGACAAAGACCAAGTTTGGCTGAGTAAACGGAAGTCAGAGCAAAAGGTTTTATGATCTGTTCAATGACTACAAAATAGACGTTTTTAATGAATAGTAAAATAAATACATGTGGTCTGGTTTCTCACTCAGCGGGTCGACCAATAGAAATAGAAGACATCACCACCATCTCTTTAAATCGTCTTTCAGGCTCAACTTCTACCGGTTTATAATTACTATTTACATCATTAACGCTCATTGACGGGAAACAAGGACACAAACCTTCTCGCTCACGTTCATGACTGATGAGAAGTCCCTGATCGATGGATCTGCGTGATCGATCAACAGGCTGGCCGATGTTTTAGGTTTTATGTCAGTCTGTATTCTTCAACGTTACTTTTCTGACGAACTGAAGCGGTTTGTTTTATACGCAATGAAGATGATGATGAAGACAAGTCGCACTACGAGACTCGTCCTCTAGTTAAAGTCCGTCCGCCCCGGGATGAAATACAGATGTTATCTGTCATCAGTCAGGCTCAGTTTACTCTGCAGGGAACAGGAAATACATTTTGGGGTTTGTTTTCTTATTAAATATCTCATGTATGACCTGTTCTGTTCAAGAGGAACAAATACATGAATTTGCTGCTTAATTACATTAAACTCTTCATCTCAACAGCAGAAGAATAAAAACACCATTTCTCTGTTAGTAGTCAGTAAAAAGATAAAACAAAACCATCAATAAATCTCCTTTTGCACAATCCCAGTAAATAAAGACCGACCCCCGGTCAGCCCGGCCCCCCACCTCATGGTCGATAGGGGCTAAAGTCACGGGGCGGGTCAGAAACATCTTCAGGAGCTTTCTGATTTACTGGACAACGATTCTACGAAGAAGTTACAGATATTCCGTCCGTATCCTTTTTTCTTTCTTTTGGTTTTCCGGCTGCGGATCAAAAATAAATAAATAACAGAAACATGACCAGCGGAGGCGCGAGGCCCTGCTGGGTAAACGCCTCCATCAGGCCAGCAGGCACCAGGGCGTCAGGTCCTGGTCACACTCCAGCTTGGCGTTGATGACGGTGCAGGGAGCGCCGCTGATGGTCAGCTCCTGTCTGGACTCCACCTGGTACCGGATGTTAGTCAGCCCCCCCTCCGGGTCCACCTTGAACTGCTCCTGCAGGGAGGAAAGGAGACAGCGCAGGGCGTGTTGCGTTCAATAAGCGGAGCTTTCCGTTCCTTTGAAGTGATAGTCTCGAGTCACTTTGGCTTTGTGAAACTGCCAATTCCTAAAAGACCTCTGGGTCAGTGAACACAACACGATGTCTGGGAGAACGTCCTCTGCACAAGGAGACCTGGATTTATTCAGGTTATTGTCACTATTCTAGAAGCGTAACCTCTATCAAAAGGCTGGAGTGGCTCATCGGTACGTTAGCTTAGCTTAGCCACCACAGATGGAGATTTGCAGAGAAGATATCTGGATTAAGGCTTTGATGACCACTCCTACCTGTTTCTGAGAGGCGACCCTCTTCTGGTCTCTCTTCCTCCAGGCCGAGTCGTGGATGTGGAGGAAGGTTTTGTATCCCGTTGTGATTCCACTCGGTCTGAAGAGCTGCAGAGTGAACAAGGAGAGAATCGGAGACGCGGTCTGATGTGGTCTAACGTGCTGTAACGGGGTCTCACGCAGGTTCTAACGTGGGCCACTCTAAACCGACGCGTACCTGTAGCTCAGCTTTCCTCAGTCGTCTGTAGAACTCGTCGTCCTCTCGTCCCCAACCCCAGAACCGGTTTGACATCCCGTTACACTGGAAAGACAAAAGCAGTGAACCGTTTTATCTTCTGAAGAACAAGGTGTGAAACATCTCCACCTGGTGGACAGTTTCAACCATTACATCAATCTGCAGGAACTTCAGTCACAAACCGGCCTCTTAAATTAACATCATTCAAAAGGTTTCTGTGATAATTATGGGATGGAGACCAATAGATGCAGGTGATGTTCTACAAATCAGGAGACACAATGTTTCAGATTGAAATGAAGTCATAGTGGAAACAACTAAAGAATCAAACATCAGGTTCCTGTAGACCAAATATCTTTCACGAGATATTCACACAATGAGAAATCTAACCAATAAAAATAATAATAAAGCAACGTGAATGTAAAGAATGAAGTAACTGAATGATGTCACTTTGCTGTAGCCATTAAAGGGCCCATCGTGTGCCCATTGTGCCACAAGTTGATGGTTCATGAAATGTCTGTAACATACCTCAAAATACAACAAGGATCATTTAAATGAGCACCCTTGTTACCCCGTCTGAAACAGCCCCCCACAGAGGGACCTGTTTTCAGTGCCTGTTCCTTTAAATGCTAAAGAGCCACGGGTTGGGTTTCCTCCAGAGTTTTGGGTCGGTAGACGTGCCAGATACCCAAAGTAACTTGTAGATGCACTAAACAAGTGGAATTTTCATAATATGTCCCCTTTAAAACCAGGAGAAGACAGCACTTACACACACACACAACTATATGATACGGATACATATTGTTACGTAACATTTAGATACGTTTTTGCCGTAGAAAATGACCAGAAAAAAACGCAATGGTGGTTTAATATAAAGTGTTTGAGGAAATATAAAAACACCCAAAAGTAAGTTTGAACTAAAAGCGAGACAACGGCCCATTAGAGTGACCTCTGACCCCCATAACCCCTGACCCCTGGGCGCAGTACCGCGCGGTAGTGCTTCTTGGTGAGCAGCAGGATCCCCCCCACGTAGGTCTTGTAGTGGTACAGCGGGTGCAGCTCGGGCGAGGCCACGTGGAAGGGCCCCTCCACCGGGAAGCCGTAGTCGAGCGCCTCGTTGAGGGGCAGCAGGTCCACGTCGTGCATGGCCAGGTAGTCCGTGTCGTTGCTGCTCTCCAGGAAGCCCACGTTGATCAGGGAGGCCCGGTTGAACCTGGGTGACCGGAGAGGTGGGAGGAGCCACAGTCGATTTTCAAGGGAGGAGTTAGGACTTTAAGACCTGCGACTCTCTAGCGACAGAGGAGGTTAGGGGACGAGTCAGAGACCAAGGACGCAGACGGTCTGTCAGTGTCTTGCCCCCCCCTACATACCTGTCTCTCTCTTTTTTAAACTGATTAAGCCTGTGCATGCAGCATGTAAACTAAATAACAATAAGAACCAAAGCAAGTGTTTCATTAATATCAATCAAGAATGAAAGGCTCCGCCCCCTCACCTGTAGTGATCCACCTGGTTGATGACGACGATCTTGTGGCGGATCTTCTTCTTGTTGAGGAACGCGTGCATAAAGGGAACAAAAGCCATCAGCTCGTCGAAGCGCTCCCTGAAGGGCACGATGAGGGCCAGTTTGTGGGGACCCCACGAGGGATAGTCCGCCACAGACGCCTGGCCGCCGTCGGCGGGACACAGCGGTGGCGGCGGCGGGGGGGGGCGGCGATCACCACGCACATCGGTCGACATTTCCCCGGAGCAGCCGAGCTGCAGCCACACGAGGGAGACGAGCAGCAGCACCATGCAGAGGCCGAACAGCTTGTAGATTGTACATTTACCAGAAAGGAACCTGCCAAACACACCGAGAGGAGGCGGAGCTTAACGGTCGAATGGAAGAACAGGAGTCAATGTCTGCGTCTTTATAGAACTTTATTAAATCGCAGAGCAAATGAACATAGCAGAGTTTCATCGAGGTCAAACAAATAAAACAACAAATGAACTGAATAAATAAATAGTAAATAAATAAACCCAGAAACAAGGTTTTAACACGTGAACGCTATACAATAACACTGTAGGCTAAAAACAGCTTTAGAAGTAAGATAAAAAAATGTGGTAAAAAAACTAAAATCTGTATTTCATTGATCATCGTTTACATTTCTGCTCCATTTTATAACTTTCCTGTTCAATATTCACAAGGAGATTCTTCTCGCCTGAAGGCAGAAATAAAGTCTGCAGCGTCTTCTTGTGAAATATGCGTCATGTCACAGGTTCTGTTTTTAAACTGTGTCTTATTAATATTTAACATTTTAAATCTTTGGATTGTTTTGTCTTCAAAATGTTTGTAGAAAATACAAGTTTGTGTTGTCATGTCAAGTTTAAGTTGGAACGATAACGATATACAACACGAATAATGTCAAGAACTGAAATATGTTTCAGCTCAGACTGCTCCTCATCTTCTAAATCTCAAACGTACATGTTGTTATTTTATTGCACCACATCTCAGAGGTACATATTGTACTTTTTACTGTACTACATGTCATACTTTGTTGTATTACATGTAAGAAGTAATGGCTGAACTTTTATTTCTTAACTGTTGAAATAGCTGCTCGTACAAGAGTAAGATCAATAAGTATCAAACACCGATTAACAACCAGTTTAAAGTCAAATATACCACAGTGTAGAAATATCCTGTAGAATGACTTATTTTAGATTATATTCATAAATTAATTACCTTACATTGTTCTGATTCATAATACCAAGTAAGTGGATTTTTTTGTATTAATCCAGCAGAGTCTGAATACTATTTTGTGTACTATTACTGTGAAGAATACTGTGATGACAACAAAATAAAACACAAAGTACAGTCTCACCGTCTCTCCTCTTTGAAGTAGAGCACAGGCTTTCTTCTCGACGAGTACATCATCTTCGGAGACTGATTCCAGAGCGGTTTAATTAGAAGACAACAGCGTGTTTTGTCCCTCAGACTATCGTCTCATCGTCCCGACTGTCCTCCGTGATGGACAACCCTCCACGCAAACCCTCCCGGCCCTCCGCTGCGTGTAACACGGGCTCATTACACTGGACCCTCATTTAGCGACTTCCTCCATCTTCGTAGCCGGTTTGTCCTGTTAGCTCGTTAGCTAGCAGCCTCCCTCGGGGTTCCCCCTTAAAACTGTACACGTAGCATGTAGCGGTTCACACACAGCGACGCTACGGGTTCAACTAACGTTACCGTCGCACTGACGTCCTTTTAATCCGGTTCAACCACGACCGAGCGGCCATTAACTTTTGAAATGTTACAATAACGCAACGAAAAGCCCGCCGGGGGAATATTTAACGGGAGTTTGACGCTGGAGAAAAAAGATTCTGCGATTTAATTGTTGTCCGGTCTGTTCTGGCGTCCGAGTGGAAACAGCTCCGGGGGTTGCTAGTAAAGGTTCCGCTTTCTCGTGGTCTCCATAGATATATATGAAGACTAGATGTCTAGACGGCGGATTCTAAAACGTCCGCACATGGCGGCCATCTTGCTACAGGCAGCTCGCTCACCGGTAACGTCGTGTTGGAAGTGGTACATGAACTTTTTAAACCTTAACTTGCTCAATTTTCAACCGATTAAACGGTTTGTTTAGTTATAAACGTCAGAGATGTAGTTATGACTGCATACTCATGAATAATTATGTTAGGTTGATGTAGTGCCACAGTTTATTCTCCTTCACAAAATTCCCACTTTCCACTATTACTTTTTCCAAGAGAGAATTATTAATGGTTGAGACTAATATAACCATTCCTACGTACGTATACCTGCATTCCCAAGCTTCGGTTTACTTAAAATCTATTTTCTTTTATTCCCGTTATTCTTTTCTGTGTGACATTTTTTTAGTTAGTTAAGTTATTCACAGATTCGGAAATCCCGGTTCAATTGCTTTGTTAAATCAAGGACACAAAGGACATCGATCTGTAACCGCAGTGATGTCGACAACCAGCCACAACCATGATAATGTGCAGCGTCTGCAAAGCGAATCACCATGGTTACAGAGAGGCGTTGTTGGTGATTTAACACCTTTCGCTGACAGACTGTTGAATATATATATATATATATATATATATATATATAATGTGTGAACATAGACGACTTCACTGAACTCAGACGCCATCGCATGGATGCTGCACGAAAAAATGAATTCTGCAACCAAAACATATAGTACCGCGAATATCAAACATATCATTTTGAAAACAGTTATTTTTCAATGTTTAAGATCAAAACGTAACAATATTTTGTTAAAATGATCAAAACGTATAAAAAAAGTATACATTAATATCAATACAGAAGTATTTCTACGCTGTGGTTCACTGTTATTAAAATAAAATTTGAGCACTTCCTCCGCTGAAGGACATTTATGTAACAAAGACATAAACAAAACAGATTGCAAATATGAACATAAAAAGTTTAGTAGGAAATTTTAGTTTTATGACAAAATTGCTTTAGTGGAATTTAATGAAATTATTTTAGTTTGATACATCTTCGTCAGTGGAGAATATTACAGGAATATGAAGGAAACCATCAGCACTTCAAATCAAATGTGACAAACTTTATTCCGAGTGCAATTTTAGATTTCACATGGACAGAATCTCTCCAAAAATAAAATTAAATCAAGCCACTTCCACACCCTAAAACCCAACTGATTCAAACCAACAGTCCTGAAAGATTCCAGCAACCTAAAAACCAGCAGAGGAAGAACAGAAAGGAACCAAATCTTAGATGGAAACTATTCCTTTAGAGCTTATTTTAAAATCGGCCCTTTTGAAATATTCCAGGTTCTTTTCACTGGAAGCGCGACTTTGAAAACGAAACTATAGTCTGACCGTTTTCCAGGTTGTTTTTTTTATACCTGAAAAGGAGAAACATCTGGAGGAATGAGATCAACGTGGTGGCGACGCGCTGACCGATGAACCGCCAATAAAAATCTCCACTTCATCAATAAAACAGACGGCTGGAATTGTAGTCTACGGATGTGTGATGAGGATAATGGGGTCCCATAAACAGGACATTTATTTCAAATGTGCTGAGAGTAATGACTCCTCCACTACAGTAAAGGTAGAAGTGTGGCTAAATGAGGTACTTGTGTGTACTACTACCTGCAGAGTATTGCTGTGGATGTATTTTAGACACCTTAAAGAGAAAGAAGAATATTCTAACCTCTTTAATGTGCTGTCAGAAGAACCGTTCTGAAATCTGTGCTCTCTTCAAAGACACCAGACTCCATTAAGAAAACACTCATTTAACCTCCAGTAACACGGTAGTTTCTGGTCGACTGCTGACTCAGTCCGTGAGCTACTTTGAGTTGTTGTGTGACTTTGGTATTCAGATTCACCGAAGTCACACAAAAACACAAACTAACTAGCAGACGGAGGCAGCAGAAGACCAGGAACCCCTGAGTGGTTGGAGCTAAAACGACTGTTTGTGTGAATGGAGTCTGGTGTCTTCGAAGAGATTACAGGTAACAACTTCAACTGTCTGACAGCCACTAAGGAGATAATATTCTAAATATACTTGAAGAGTCTAAAACACGTCCACAGCAGATGCTCCATCTGAATGGAGTTGAACACAAAGCTCATCAAAACACCCCTCAGAACATCGCTACGGTCACTTTAAGGTCTGCAGGTGGAAACCTGAAGTGTTTCGTTGTTGAGTGCTGCTCAGTTGATGTTAAACTAAACACTGAGGTCAGAGTGCTTCAGTATCTCGCCGCCTCAGAAGCAAACAACAACAACAACAACAGAAACAACAACGGCAGCAGCGCTTTAACGTCTTTCCACATGGAAGAAAAAAAAAAAAAGTTCCACAAAATCAGTCTACCATTAAATCAGGATTATTATTTCTGCATCAGACTGCAGCTCATCTCTCGTGGCCAGTAACACGTCATGACCTCATCGGGAGGAAGGGGAAGTCATTGAAAATAATAAAGAAGCACGCCGACACAAAGCAGAGTGAAAAGCTCCCTGTGTAATAAATACCGTTGTCACATCCCCCCCTCGTCCCCCAATAGTCTACTGCACACGTGAGGAAATCAATGAGGAACCGTCAACAGAGACCAAAGATGGCGTCTTTCAAGCCCAACCTCACAGCTGCTCTTCTCAGTGGTTCCTCTTCCTCTGACGGCGACAGCCGCCAATCAGTAGAGACCAAACACACGCACACACGCGCACACACACACACACACACACACGCACACACACACACACACACACACACACACAGCTGTGAAGCTACACCAGCTTCTTGGCCTCGAAGAAGCTCTTGAGGTGTCTCATCTGCCAGATGCCGATGGCCACCAGGATGAGGGTCTGGACGATGGACCACCAGAGGACCCGCTGGTTGGTGCTCTCGCTGGTCAGGCGGAAACGCTCCTCACGGTACTGAGAGAGGGCAGACAGGCGGGCAGACAGGTCACATGACTGAAGGCACAGAGGCGTTAGAAAAACAAACCTTTGTTCGCTGAAGGATTCACGGCAGGAGTCATACAACATCCTTCTGACAGATTGAGTAGAATGTTAATAATTCAAGAAGAGAACTTTTTAAGGCTTTGGTGGGAAGATGGGACATCGAATCAAGAACCTCAAGAAGTCACATTCTACTGCCATGGGCAGAATAAACAGAAGGTTTACAAGCATGAGTTGCTTCAGGAACAGTTAGCGGCCAGAGTAGATTAACCTGCGAGTCAGTGTCCCTGTGGCGAGCTGCTGCTTCCTGGTTTGCTTCTAGTTTTGCATTGTGAGAAAGTGTTTAATGGGTTGCTGCCCCCCACACTAAACTAATCTCAATGAAACAACACGAGTGTGTTGAACCGACCCTCTGGTAGTTCTGCTCCTTCTGGATCTGGTCCACCTGCTCCACCAGCTGTCGGACTCTCAGCTGCAGCTCCGTCAGCTTGTCTTTGGCAGCGATCTCAGCGTAGTTGTTGGCGTGCTCTCCCACCTGAATGTCCAAGTGAACCCTCTGCGAGACGAGAACAAACATGGAAGTACGTGAATGTAAAATAACACACACATCATACTTTAACCGTTAAATAAAGTTATGTTGTGATCACATGACATCTGTAAAATGTAGTTTGTGTTTTCACATGAATATGAAAAAGATGAAATGAATGAAGATGAATTAATATTAGTATTATACAGGCAATACACTAACATTTTACTTATTAGGGTTACATCACATTACAGCGCTTTTATCCAAAGCGACTTTTATTATACTTTAAACCCATGGCTTTTTCACATTTTTTCCCGGGGAGCAATCAGGGGTTAGGTGTCTTGCTCAGGGACACTTCGACATGGAACATGGGGCAGCCTGGACTCGAACCAACAACCTTGTGCTTCCCAGCACACCTTCTCTAACCCCTGCGCCACGACGACTCCCTCGGTTACAGTTATTTATTATTTGAATTCCTAATCGAAGTCAAAGCCTCAAAACAGAGTCAAACATTTGAAGAAAGTCAAACAGGAGAATCTGGCTGGAAATGTTTCCGGGTGATTAAATATTTGTGAAGGTTCCAGAGAAGAGTGAGAGAACGTCTCCTTTACCAGCATGCCTCCAGCAAACAGGGCGAACTTGGAGGAGTTGGAGTGAAGACAGATCTGATGCTCTCCGGGTGTGTGTGAGGTGAAGGTAAACCTCCCCTCTGAGCCGTACTGCCGAGACAGGATCACCTGCAGGAGACACAGAGAGCAGTTACTGGTAAAGGGAGATGAGGGGGGTTAAATGATGTTGATAATGATGATGATGATGATGTTGTTCACCTTGTCATCAGGATCTTTGACTTCCACAAACATCCCCAGACCCTGAGTGGCCGGCATGTACTCTTCTCTCTGCTTATCGTACAGCTGAGTCCGGTAGTTTCCTGCAGAGAGGAAAGGAGGGAGGAAGGGAAGGAAGGAAGGAAGGAAAGGATGAAAAGGAGGAAGGAAGGTGTGCGGGATGGAGGCAGTTGGGAAGAGAAAAGAGTGTGTACACGTGAGTTACTTTTTACTGCAGTAAGTTACATCTCAGAGATGAATATTGAACTTTAAAAAAGGTTCTGATAGATTGAACTACTTTTTTCACACCCAAGTGGAATTTACATAAATAATACCTCTGTTTCAGTTTACGGAGTTCAAGTTAAATCTGTGTTAAAAATAAAGTTTATTATGTGACGTCACGCTATTTAAAACATAGTGAGAGGAGCACACAACGTTACGCAAAGATTTAGCAATATAAAATTAGACTTTATTTAAATGCTTTGCTTGAGATTTAACGCCCAGCTAAATGCTAATGTGCACGGAGGTTAAATAGTTCGCTGCTAGCTACTCTCCAGTATGTGTGCAAGTATCGGTCTGTGTGCGCGTGCACGGGCTGTGACGTCAACACATAAGCAGTACATATTACACTCTGTGGGGACAGAACGTCGACTTGAGCTCAGTTAGCCGATTAGCTTCCTAGCTCAAGTTGTTGAGCTAGCAGTTAGCATTACCCTATCGACTTCCTGTGACACTCACCGATAATCATGGTCTCGTCCGGGATCTCCTCTATGAAACATTTCTTCTCGGTCTCTCCGATGTGAAAATACAACGAGGAGACGACGCTGTAGAAAACGTTCAGGAGCAAAAGCGACAGAAAACACGACCGCATCCTGACAGACACCATCTTCCTTCCTGCCCGGAGAGAGAGAGAGAGGGAGCAGAGCGGCAACTGAGGCTGCGCGAACTCAGCAGTGCCACGTAAACCCTCGATGGACTCCGACCAATCAGCGCGCCGCATAGGATGCTGGGTGTTGTAGTTATTAACGCTTTTCTTCCTTGAAGGAAATCTATGTTACATTTACACAATGGCTATTACGAAAGACTTTTTATTTATACATTGTAAAGGTTTATTGGAGAAAAACTATTATTTTTCAATCATCAAATAAATGTGCAGGGTAAATTGGTAAAGTATAAAATGTACAGAACCTATTGTTATTTTTGTAAGTCATTTTGGTTTATAATAATAACAGCATATTATTTATTTATTGAGGCCATTATTTATACAATGAAAGTTTCCCTATGAGTGAGTACATTAATTTCAGTACCATGTTAAACGTAAGTAATTTAGCAAAGTAGCAAAGGTAGTTCTACTACATTAATATTAGTAGTACCACATTAAGCCACTATACGGCGGCAAACTAAACCCGCTCCGGTTTAACGCAAAACCAACGAAGAAGCACTTCCTCCCAAGCTGTTTCCATGGCAATCAGACATGGCGGTTGGTAAGTCACTTTCTCGTGCCAAATAAATGTTAGACATCAACAACTTAAATGTATTAAATAATATTTTTTATCTTATATGACTTACTGCTGTGAAAGCAAAGCGTTTTACCGGGACATCAGGAAGGAAAATGTGCGTTTAGAATCTCCCCCAGCATCTAACGGAGTTAGCCGATGTTAGCTGCGTTAGCTTAGTGTTCGAAGTCTGATTTCCCTATTCATCATTCGCTATTCATCAACTGCACACTTGATTTCATGAACTGTCAACCAACAGCGAAATATATTTAAACTAACATGCCAAAGAGGAAACTAGTTAGTTAGTTAAGCACAATTTCAGTTTTTCATTTTCTACTTTTAAAAATACTCACGTTACCTTGCAAAGGAAAACAACTTACGTTACTTAACTAAGTTTAGGAAAATGTTCTAGAGCAGCAATAGCAAATGTGGCGACACTAACCCTTATAAAGAAATGCATTTTAATGTATTATTTCTGATTTGTTTGATCTTCTCCCTCCAGGGAGCCAACTCATCGTATCCTTCACATAGAACTGATGTGTGCGTGTGTGTGTGTGTGTGTGTGTGTGTGTGTGTGTGTGTGTGTGTGAGTGAGTGTGAGAGACGCGTCCCTCCGTTGTCCTTGACTCGTTCTCCCTCAGCGTTCGTCCACTTCCCTGCAGGTCCTCTTCTACCTGAACAGCTGGTACTTTGCTGCCTTCTACCTGGCAGAGGTCCTGATGTTCATTTATAAAGGTGTGAGAGAGACGCCGTGTCCTCACGACGTCCTCACTGAGACAGGAAACAGAAAGACAAATGAGTTCTGCAGGGATATGTACCGAACATTTAGAAACGTTTCACTTTCACCTTTTTAACAATATACGTTCAGAAACACACTCAATACCGCTGTACACTTCTTTTACACAGTTTTGATGCAATTTCATCCAACATCCGTCCATAATACAGCTGCCAGGAGGTGAAGGCTCACTGCGGTGGAGAACAGATGAGAACAACTACAGTTATAAAGCCTTGAGATTGAAAGAGAATATGATAGAATGCATGACTATGTTCTACGGGACAAACTGTGGTTTTAAGGTCTTTCAGTGGGACGTTCGAGGTTAAAGAGTATCTGCAGTTTGTGTCTTTGTGTTAAAATGAATGAACAGTTGAAATGTCTTCTGTCTCACTGTGCATTGTGTGGACTAAAGAAGAGCATCAGTACTCCTCCTCCCTTAGACTAGTCCTCTTCTTCGTTCACTTAAATACTTTAAATGAGGCAGCAGAAGGGAGGAGGTTGGTTATTCTGGATTTGATGTTCAACCTAAAGCTGAGGGATGATCCTTGTTTTTTGATCAGGAAACTCACTTCCCTACCCGTCGGATAACCTGGTTCTGGATGTGGTTCTGCTGGTGCTCTTCCTTGGCCTGGAGATGCTCAGGATCTTCTACGGTGCGCAGTGACGTCTGAACCCACTCTCTAATTTTACCGCTATTATTTTGGTGGAACCCAACGGATTTAGTCATTTAGGACCAAAATGTTACGTACTCCCCTAATCTTAAACCTAGAATGACCTGTCAGGATGTGGATGTTTCTTGCTGCTGCTCTACTGTTTAAGACTTTGCACGGACAATCGGTAAATAAGTATGAGGCTCTGAGTCAAATATGTCTTTCTCCGTTGATTTCCTTGCAAGGGAATATTTCCAGAGCGCGTTTTTAGAGAGTACTTGCGCTGCACGGAGCAGCAGCCCTTTGCACTCCTAATAAAGGCGCGGTCGGCATGTGGAGAGGCAATGAGGAAAACGGAGCCCAGCTGTTTGGAAACTCCGATCAGTTTAATTTTGAGGCACTTCTGGTGGCCAAAGGGCCTTGACGTCGATCCAGTCCGGGTGAAGCCTGCCGGCCACTGACCCGGTGTCGTCCTTCAGGGTGGAAGGGGAACCTGTGCGAGAGCTCTCTGGCCTCGTGCGCGGCGCTCCTGGTCCTGCTGCCCTGCGCCGCGCTGGCCGTCTACTTCCTGCTGCTGCAGACATACGTCCTGCGGCTGGAGTTCATCCTCGGCGCCGTGCTGCTCTGCTTCTACGGCCTGGAGCTGCTGCTCGGACTGCTCTCCATATACACCTTCTCCAGGTGAGCAACTCCATCATTGTGTGTGTGTGTGTGGGGGCATTTTAAACAACTCTTTTATTAGGTTTTCATTTTCTCCTTGAAGGTCTAAAGTGTACTGAAGAACGAAGGAGTGAAAGCATGGTTATCCATTAAAATGTAAATTGTTGCTGTTTGTACCAAGAATTTGATAATAAAGTTAAATAAATAATGTTTTGTTCTTAAATGCATCAGGATCTTTTTATAGAAATTCACATCATGTGCAGGAAGTTTAAAGTCAAACATCATGGTGGACCCCATCCAGCACAAACATCAGGATCTGTCCTGCTCATCCTGAGCTGCTGGTCCACCGGCACCGATCACCGATCACCTGGAGGGAGAGAGACACACACACACACACACACACACACACACACACACACACACACACACACACACACACACACAAGAAGAACTTCTTCTCACTGTCCACACATGTATTCAAATACTACTGCAGTACATCTGCTGCACTGTACAAATACTTTATAACACACACATTATACTGAATGTCACGTTCACATTGTTTACATGAGGCACTAAAGTGTTAGTATCACTGCCTGTACACTTTATATAGTCTTTTTTAGTATTTTCATATATCATTAATTAACATGTTTCTTTTTTTCCATTTTGAGAAATTGGGTTTATTTAATTTATTGTGCGCTTTAAAACTTTAGTTCTATTGTTCATTTGTTGTTATAATACAGGTAGATGAAATCCAGCGTTCTGATTGGTCGAGAGTGAGTCATGGGGGGCACATTATTGGGCGATAACGTACAGCACCTGTTCGCATTGACCGTTCCGTAGCACTGCGCACTCACAGTAACGGTTAGATTTTGCGCGGCCGTTTAGTTCGGTGGCGATCGCCGAAAATCCCCCGGAAATCCCACAAATGACCAGTTTGACCAGTTTGATCGGTCAGATCGGTTTGGGGCAATGCGAGCTTTTCCAACCGGACGATTCAGGTGGACATCATGAGCGATGTGAATGAATGAGATGGTCCGGGACTCGATGCTGTTTATGTGCACGCACGTCTTTTTCTGAAATGAGATACACAACTGTTTTGTGCTGAACGGCAGCTATTTACTTACTAATTCTAATTTCGCTGGTATTATAAAAGCTCCGCGTTGGCCTAACAACAAACTGTTATTATTACATTATTGGACGATAAAGTACAGCCTCTCGTACCTCGTTGCTTTATTATTGTATTCTCTAGTTTTTTGCTATTCTTGTCTTCTGTTGACTAAAAGTGTCTTAGTGAAATACAGTTCAAAATGGCTCCTGTTATACGTTCAGTCACAAGATTGTACTCTTGATGAATGTGTGAGGTTTTTATTACTTGAGGCGCCTCAGGGGAGCAAACAGGTCCACACTCGTTTAAATGTAATTTTCTGTCAAATGTCCCGATTGAAACGAGACACAACACGTTACTGAGCTTTATAGGGGCTGCTATATTACTGCTGCCATCAGTCTTTGTGCTAAGCTAGGCTAACCCCACTAACATGAGATTGACAGGAAATCAATAATCATTTTTAACAGCAACATGAATCACGTTTTACACATGAATGTTCTTCGGCTTAACGACTTTATTCTTTAGAAAACAAAGTCGCAAAGCTTCGTCAACCTCGGAGGGAAAACTTTTCCTTCCTTAAGCCTCTAATCTCAGACCACTAATTTAACAGTAAGCGAGCAGGCGGGAAAGAGGATCAGAGAACGTGGGGCCGCTCCGCCTGACGGGGGCATTTGTTCTGCTCGTCGACGTCGCTTTCCCCCAGCAGGGGGGGGGGTCCATCACGAGGCAGCGGATGAAAGGGAGCCAACACACAGGTTACAGATGGACATGTTTCCTCTGAGGACGCTTCCTCAGTCAATGTTAATGTTGTAACATTTAAGGATCCATCAATAAGTCTCCATCAAACAGTCTCCATCAAACAGTCTCCACCAACAAGTCTCCACCAACAAGTCTCCATCAAACAGTCTCCACCAACAAGTCTCCACCAACAAGTCTCCATCAAACAGTCTCCATCAAACAGTCTCCACCAACAAGTCTCCACCAACAAGTCTCCATCAAACAGTCTCCACCAACAAGTCTCCACCAACAAGTCTCCATCAGTCTCCACCAACAAGTCTCCATCAGTCTCCACCAACAAGTCTCCATCAAACAGTCTCCATCAACAAGTCTCCATCAAACAGTCTCCACCAACAAGTCTCCATCAAACAGTCTCCACCAACAAGTCTCCATCAAACAGTCTCCACCAACAAGTCTCCACCAAAACAGTCTCCATCAAACAGTCTCCATCAAACAGTCTCCACCAACAAGTCTCCATCAAACAGTCTCCACCAACAAGACTCCATCAAATCCACCAACAAGTCTCCACCAACAACAAGACTCCACCAACAAGTCTCCACCAAACAGTCTCCATCAAACAGTCTCCATCAACAAGTCTCCATCAAACAGTCTCCACCAACAAGGCTCCATCAAACAGTCTCCACCAAACAGTCTCCATCAAACAGTCTCCACCAACAAGTCTCCATCAAACAGTCTCCACCAACAAGACTCCATCAAACAGTCTCCACCAACAAGTCTCCATCAAACAGTCTCCATCAAAACAAGTCTCCATCAATAAGTCTCAATCAAACAGTCTCCATCAAACAGTCTCCACCAACAAGTCTCCATCAAACAGTCTCCATCTAACAGTCTCCATCAAACAGTCTCAATCAAACAGTCTCCATCAGTCTCCACCAACAAGTCTCCATCAAACAGTCTCCATCAGTCTCCACCAACAAGTCTCCATCAAACAGTCTCCATCAGTCTCCACCAACAAGTCTCCACCAACAAGTCTCCATCTAACAGTCTCCATCAAACAGTCTCCATCAGTCTCCACCAACAAGTCTCCACCAACAAGTCTCCATCAAACAGTCTCCATCAAACAGTCTCCATCAACATGTCCAGAGCTCCTGTTTTTCTGCAGTTCACTCGGTCGACCAGCAGGGATCAGTGACGCTCCATCAGTCAGAGCCACAAGTGCCGCTTCATCAGCAGCTTCGGACGAAGACGAGGGTGGCAAAGGAAGAAGATGAAGAGAGATGGGGATGTTAATATACTGTTAGAGAGGAAGTAGAGGAGAGAATCCTGGGAAGAGGGGAGGAAAGAAGGAGAAAAAGAGGAGGAAGAGAGGGAGGAGAATAATTCAATGCTTAAATATATTATTATGTATTTTAAGCCAAATTCATCTAACCAACTTTATCATATAAGCCAATAACTAATGATCCAAATTGTCTCTACTACCTGAACCCCTGTTCTTAACGAGGTCAGAGGCCGAACCGACCAATCAGAAGTGGAGTGGCCTAACGAGCAGAGAGGGCGGGGCCTGCCGCCTGGTAGACGGAGCGTGCGGTGACCTACCGGGTGGGTTTTTATTCACAGCGTGTCCCGGATGAATAAAGATCAAATTAGAGGTTAATAAGCTCTGCCGTCTGTCCTGACATTTATACGAGCACTGGGCTCGGCTCGCTGTGATTTATGTTTACGGCGCCGGCAGGAGATAAATAGATGAATCAAGAAATCAAATGAAGTAGCTTGAGACCTTTTTCTGACTGCCTGTAGGCGGCCGACGCCGAGAGGCATGCTGGGAGATGAGAGGTGTGGAGTCAGAGGTGAGAAAGATGGAGGTCACGGTCAGTGGGACATTTGTCTTGTTACTTACTTCCAATTCATGTCCCACTCGCGTTGGACCAGCAAACGCCATCGTGCTGTGGTTCTCAATTAATTCTCACCTGGATGAAAATGAATTAGATATGTTTGAACAAAACATAAATATTTAAAGACTCGTCGTCTTCGATCCACTCGGTGGCAGTGAAGCGCCGCCGTTCAACTGTGGGAGAAAAACTCCCAAACTGCATTTGTCATAGAAGGGGGGGGGGGGGTCCATAATGTATGCGATCAGTCAGAGAGAAACACTGGGGGAGGATGCATATTTACAGGGTTATGATACTAATGATGACACAGATGCTGAAACCCACATGACACACACACACACACACACACACACACACACACACACCCCACTCACACACACGAGCCCTAAACTCTGATCTTCTTAAAACACGCAAGGATCAGCCAATGGGGGGGTGAGCTTCTCTCACCTGGCGAGAAGGAACGAGGAGGAGGAAAGGTGTCGGACCGCGAGCAGCAGCTTTGGTCTCAGACTAAAAACCTCCCGGATCGCGGCTGCACATCCTGCCGAGGGTTCGGTTCAAAGATGGAGGTGGAGGAGGAAGGTGGAGCACAGGGGATGATGTATGGAGGAAGACATCAACAAGAGGGTTAAAGAATACAATAACCGTTACAGAGCAATACGTGGTACAATATATACCATTTTAATGCAGGTACATCAACACTTCTACGGGAAGGCAAAGCAATCTTATTTGTGTAGCACATTTCAACAACAAGGCAATTCAAAGTGCTTCACATAAAACCATTACAAGCATAAAGCAAGGACACATACAAACAGCTACAGTAAGAACACATGACAGACAAATGATTCATTAGAAGGATCAAAAAGATGAAATTTGCAGTGTAGTTTAAGAATGTCTTTAAGAATTCCGAATTGCAGAAATGGTCAATTAAAGGCAGCAGCAAAAAGAAAAGTCCTTAATCTGGATTTAAAGTAGTACTTTACTACTTGTATACTCAAATATTTTACTGCAGCATTGTAACACAATCCAAATATATAATATATATATATATATATATTAAAAAGTCATTTCAAAAGTCAAAAATCATTTTTCCCTTTGAGAAACGCTAAAGTCAAGTAAACGTACCTCACAATGGTAATTATCTACAGTCCAACTAAACCACTCAGTTGTGTTGAGACATTTTGACTTATTAGTTGGGTTTCTGAATTTATTTATTAGGATTTATTAGAGTTCTGCTCCTTTCGGTGTGTAAATGTATATTTAGCATCAGATCAGAACAGGCCAACAGGAAAGACCTTTTGTGCAGGAATCAATTTCCTCTAATTTGCGTCCATTAAACACAATGTTGTCATTTCCTGTCGAGCGCGGTAGTGCACGTTGGTGCACGTGAGAGCGCTCCACACACACACACACACACACACACACACACACACACACACACACACACACACACACACACACACACTCGCACCTCAACATGTCTTCGGAGCGCTGTGGGCTCGTTTGTGATCGTTATGAGATTCCATCAGAGAAATGGGACGCGACCTCGTTCTGGTCGGTTTAACTCAGCGCCGCCCGAGCACTCGTTTCCTCACAGAGAAATGAGAAGAGACAACAGCATGGAAACGTTTCAGAACATCTTATAACGTCTCATAACATCATGACGTCTCATAGTGGTTCATAACGCCTCATAACGTCTCATGACATCTCATAATGCTGGATAACGTCACAGAACGTCTCATAACATCTCAAGGTCTCATAATGTTTCATAACGTCTCATAATGTCTCATGTCTCATAACATCTCATGTTTCATAACGTCTCATAACATCTCATGTTTCATAATGTGTCATAACATCTCATGTTTGATAACGTCTCATAATGTTTCATAACGTCTCATAACATCTCATACTGTTTCATAACGTGTCATAACATCTCATAATGTTTCATAACGTCTCATAATGTTTCATAACGTCTCATAACATCTCATACTGTTTCATAACGTCTCATAACATCTCATAATGTTTCATAACGTCTCATAACATCTCATACTGTTTCATAACGTGTCATAACATCTCATAATGTTTCATAACGTCTCATAACATCTCATAATGTTTCATAACGTGTCATAACGTCTCATAATGTTTCATAACGTCTCATACATGCTCCTCCGAAGTCCAGCGACGTTTCCTTTACTTAAAAACAAGGATTTTCAAAATAAACGTCTTCCCAGGAAACTACTCAGGTTGGGTCAGGTTGAGATTTGGACAGGTCTTTGTCTTAGGAACGCAGCGCTGATTCTGCAGAAGGACGTTACTGATGAACCAGTGAACGCAGCTTCCATAGATTCATTTCGTCATGTAACGCTGGGTGAGAACAGAAGGTATTTTTTATTCATCGCCTGGTGTGTAAACGTGCGTCTCGGCCTTGAGACAAAAAGCCCGGGACGGGTTCCATGGTGTCGTGAACGTCTCCATGGTAACCAGGCCGGGCCAGATAACGCTGCAATGATACAGATATGATAAAGGCAACGGGCAGCTGGTCTCCCGCTATAAATATTAATACATCGAAGCTGCTGCTTCTTCTTTTATTTGCAGCGGCGTGGAAGTCAGTTTGTGTGTCTGTGTGCGTGTGCGTCCGTGTCACTGTGCGTGTCTGAGTGTGTGTGCCGATGCAGACGTTTAGTGTGTAGCCGGCTGGGGGAGGAGAGGCCTTCTCTCCCCGCTGTGTTTAATTCATGAAGGTCTGCCCCCCCCCGGGACGTCTCCGTGCCAGTCAGTTGAGTTAATGCTCGGCCTTATTAGACCGGACGCCGCTCTTAATTCTCACGGATATTTAATTCATGCCCCCCCCCCCTCCCCCCGTCCGACACATTCCGCTTCGTTTCGGCTTCGACACCTCACATCTGCTGAGGAGGAATTTAAATAAAGCTCTGAACCCGCCCGGACAACGAGGGGGGGGCATCATATCAATATGAAGGCTGAGATTTCTCGGTTGAATAACAGAGTCAACCCGGACATTAGTTCTTTGTTCCTTTGAGGCTGGAAATGAAGAGTTAACGAAGAAAATGAGTTTTCAAAGCGTTCTTCTGCAGCTGGTTCAGTCCCTCCAGAGAAGAACCTTCTGTATTATATATATTTATATTAATTATATTCTCTCCGCGTGGCACGCACACTTTCTTGGCCGGTGGACGGGTCTCTCTTGGGGGGGACGGAGCAGAGGAGAGAATCTAATATAATAAAGAAAAGTTTGTACATGTATATCTTATTTTACAGTACCGGCAGAGCGGAGGAAGCCGAGAGGACCCGGTACCTTTTTCATCAGAGAAACTATCACATTCCTGTTTTCTTTCTATCATTGTTTGAATTCCACTTTGATTTTCAGACACATTTCGATGCTCATGTCCTTGAACGCACCACCAGACGGAAATCTCCCGCGACACGTATCACGTCCCTGCACCGACATTCATTTCAGATGTTTTTGACATTTGATAAAAGTTGTTTTTCAATCGTCGTCTTTGACAAAAAATACTTTTGCTTTCATTAAAAAAACAAATGGAATATTTGTTTGATTCGTGTATTTGAGGACAATCCGACAACCAATCAGAACCTGGTCTTCCGACATTAAGTGTCTCAGAGTTCTTCAAAGCGTCCTTAACACGACACAAAGGAGACTTTTACTCCAAAATAAAATGTTGCCTGTGATATCTGACGATGATTTAAGAAGAAATGCGCATGAATAAACAGCGGGGTGTTTCTTTAGAGGAGTATTTCTAATGTTCATCTCTGAAACACACACACACACACACACTCACACACTCACACACTCTGTCAGCGGCCTCTCAGTCAATAAGTAACATTTTCCATCACAGCGTTTTCTCTTTAAACATTAAATCATAAAAATTCAGATGCAGTCGGATGAATCCGAGCCTCAAAGCGAGCGGCTGCTTTCGTCTGAGTTTTGCTGACACCTCACCGAGAGTCTCTGGTTTTTAAAGTTTAAACACATGCGTCGCCTGCCTTCAGTTCACTTTCTGAATATTTTAAAAGGGAAACTTCACAGGAGACGGATGAAGGTGAGAGGCTGCTGCCACCCGGATTAAACAGAAAGCATTAAAACAGAGTTAACACCGACTCTCTCCGCGCTCAGGTGAGGGTTTTAATCCGAGGCCGGGTTTCCAAATATCCCCCCACACACCTGTCTTCAAACATGCGTGCACCTGTAGTGAGACGGAAGGTTTAAATGAGGCAGAAGCTTCTCAATGAGAAAACAGGAAGAGTTCAAACCGCCTCGATCAGGTGAGAGGGGAGGAGATAGGGGATGAGGATACAAGGAGACCAGGTGTACTGACGAAGTCCTAAACGAAGTCTAGTACTGGTTGCTAATATGGTGGATTAGTTTAGACGTGCGCCCGGTGCGCTCGAACACAGCAAAACGGACTCTTGTGATGTTACAATTACCTTGCATGTTTATTTTACATCCAAATATTATAAAACGGCAAAACTTTAACTGATAATACATGTACCCAAAATAACCAACCGCATTGCTCACCACAAAGGCACATACGCACACTGGCACACTCGAAAACTGTTTGCTTCCCAAATTACCAACCCCTGTGTCTTAGATTCCTGCAGGTTAAATGGGCTACCTGGGCTGATCCGAGGTCAGCTGAGCCACAAAGCACATACAGCCCCCCTAGTGGCACAGAGCAAAATTAAATGAAATAATACCAAATGTATATGGCTCCTACACCAGGGGATGAGGACACAACGAGATAAGGAGAGGAGCAGACAAGGAGACAGGGGGATGAGACAAGGAGAAAAGGAGACAAGGAGATGAAGAGATAAGGAGAGGAAAAGGAAAGGAAATGAGGAGATCAAAAGACAAAGAGATGAAAAGATGAGGACACAAGGAGCAAAGGAGACAAGTAGCTGAATGGACGAGGAAACACAGCCCACGTTTCTGCTGCTTCAGCTTCACACCAAAACACCTGTGAGGCTTTTGTTGTGAAAAAGCCACAGGAAACAATGTCACCGAGGTCGTGGTCCTATAGTTTCGCCGGTGGTGCAGACGCCCCCCACCCGTCTACCCCTCCATCTCTCTTTCACTCATGAATAATAAAAATCTGCGTCTGAATTATTGATGCAGATTTTTGCACACAATCTGCAGGGTCCATTATCCGGCTGTGTGATGGATCTCATTTGATTCTGACAGATTAGACGGATCCTCCGTGAAGGCGGCGGACCTCCGGAGGTGATTACAGAAGAACAATCTGGAGTCGCAAAGGGTGAGAAAAAAAAAGTCTCCATGAATGGGACGGATGGTTTGCTTTTCAATGAGGCAGAAATGTCAGCCCCCCTCGCTGCGGAGGCCCCTCCCCCTCCTCCACACCTCCATCTGTGAAAGGTCGGGGTTCAGACGGCGCCCAGATTTCCACTTATCTTCCAAGAGCCCACAAAAGATGGAATCCTCCAGATCAGACGCTCGTTGCTCGCTCCCACTTTCACGTCCCTCCGCTTTTATACGTACCACAGAAGAAGAAAAAAAGCACAAACATACCCACCTGTGAAATGAACTATTTTGTTAGACTCCTTCTTCACAACCACACATTTTGAATGAATGTTCTTACACTTAAAATACAAATGAAATGAAATGAAAAGCCCTTAATTAAACCACGGCGCCAAAGTGTAAAAAAAACAATTTAATTTAGCCGAAACAGCTTGAATTGCCCTAAAGAGCGAATGAGAGCAAGAGACAAGGAGATAAGGAAAGGGTGAGACAAGTTAAGCTAAGGAGGCAAGGAAACAAGAGGATGAGGAGACCTGGAGAAGAAGATACCAGGACCCAAGGAGATAGGGAGATTGAGAGACAAGAAGATGAGGAGTTGATCAGACAAGGAGATAAGGAGACAAGGGGATGAAGAGAAGAAGACAAGATAATCCTCTGAGCTTCACCTGACACCTCCGGCAGCCTCTGTGTGTGTGTGTGTGTGTGTGTGTGTGTGTGTGTGTGTGTGTGTGTGTGTGTGTGTGTGTGTGTGAGATCACAGTCGCTGTTAAACTCCCGTGACAAATCACAGAGCGGCAGCATCTCCAGAGAGAAAGCAGAGAACAGAGACATAAAAAAAGAAATAACCCAAAAGCATCAATTAACGTGTCGGAGGAGACGAGGAGAAGAGTCTGCAGAAAACTTCTCCCCCGAGGAAATGAAGCCACTCGTTGGGTTTCTCTCTAAAGTTCAGAGTGAACAGGTGTCATTCATCTGAAGACATCAGTCGCAGTGTGAAGCTGTAAAAACGAATAAATACAAATAAACCTCGACAAGAGAAATTAGTTCAGTGAAACAGCTTTTTTTTTAAGGTTTCAGACAACAGGTTCTGAAGCATGAATATTTTATATTCACATCATTGCGCGTGAGAATAACGGCCGTTGGGATGTTTCAGTGGAGACTCCTTCCTTTGTTTCCTGAACTCTGCAGCTTTAAATCCACCTTACGGGTCGCTGGGTTGAAATCGGGCTGCGGGAAGCGAGCAGCCGAGGACGCGTCGCTTAAGCTTCAGAAGGACGCCGAGGGTCCGCAGGTCCCCGGTGGACACGGGCGGGCGGGTGTTTCCCGCAGGAAGAAATCCTCTCTTCTAAAAGGTTGAATAAAATAAAAACGAGATGTTCCTCCTGACAGCTGCCGTGTGATCCCGTCAGCGGGTCGGTCAGGAGAACCGAACCCGGCGTTATCAGAGGAAATCGTCGGCCTCTAATAGGTCTTTAATGAGTTTGTGGGACGCACTCTGGTGACAGTCCAATAAAGGACGAGCTCGGCGCGGAGACGGGCTGAATAATGTGGAAGGGCAGAGGTAGCGCTAATGAAAAGATGATGAGAGGCAGAGGGAGACTGGAGAAGGTGCCAGGAGAAGTTGAAAGAGAGGCCCAATTAATCTTCATGTGCTTACGGAAGACGTTAAACAAACGCTGGGGGGAATAAGGACGAGCGAGAGACAGCCGGGTTTGAAGGGGAGGAAAAAAGGCGCCAAGACCCTCGGAGCTGGAAGAGAACGACGAGCAGAACAAAGAGACTCCGAGATCCATTTTAATGATTTCATGGAAAGAGACAAGAAGAGAGAAGAAAAGACAAAAGGAAAAGAAAATCATGTCAAACACCGGAGGACTCCAGGAAAAACCCCAGAAAGCACCTCGGTGAGGGAAGGAGGCATCGAGAGTCGCAGAGGGGGAGAAGTGAAGCAGAGGAAACGGCACGACGAGATGGAACAGAGGAGGTAACGCGAACAATGAGGCTCGGAAATGGAAGAAGGGGAGCAAAGAAAAACCAAAGTGGTGGAGAAGGAAGGTAAGAAGGAAGGGAGTGGAGAAAGGAAGGAGGCAGGAAAGGGTGTGACGTTGAGGAAATAGAAGTACGTAAAGGAAAAACTTTGACGGTAGGAGATAATGAGAAGAGAAGGAGACAAGGAGCAGAGGGAGGAGGTATCAGGATTAACGTGGAGGTTATTACTCACCAGGTGGAAAGATCACCTCTCATTTCCATAAACTGCCACTTGCTGCCGCGTTTACCCCCTAACACACACTCATTTAGGGGGGTCACAGGTCACGGGCCAGATAAGCTGCCGTGACTTCAGGAGGCGGCGTTTTGTTCCAGAGTTCAACCGAAAAAACACGCACCCCGGCTTTAAGTTGCCTCCTGTCAGAGCGCTTCAATAACATATATATTTAAATGAAGTTAACAGTTAAAACGATGAAAAAGTTCAGACTCGACTGTGAAGTGAACCAGGAATAGATATTTAATAAGTAATAAATGGTTAAATATGCAAATACGAAACACATGCCAGTTACAAGAAAACAACTAGTAAGGACTGTTAGACATAAATGATATTGAATGAATAAACTTCTACTGAAAATATTAAGCTTACTGCAAATATATATATATATATATATATATATATATATATATATATATATATATATACATTACAGGTCATTTAGCTTACGCTTTTATCCAAAGCCACTTACATTACATTTATATATATATTTGTATAGAACACACACACATATATATTATTACATTACATTACATGTCATTTAGCTGACGCTTTTATCCAAAGCGACGTACAATAAGTGCATTCAACCATAGGGTACAAACTCAGGAGAACAAGAAACAAGAAAGTGCAATTTCCTCAAATAAGCCAATTTACAATTTGCTATAGATGAGTGACGTTACAAGTACAATTTAAGTGCTACAGTTTGTTAGTCTTTAGTCGAGGTAGAGTCTGAAGAGGTGTCTTTAGTTTGCGGCGGAAGATGTGAAGGCTCTCTGGTGGTCCTGGTGTCTTCAGAGAGCTCGTTCCACCATTTCGGCGCAAGGACAGCGAAGAGTCGAGACCTAGTCGAGTGTTTTGCTCTCAGTGAGGGAGGGACGAGTAGTTTTGCAGATGCAGAGCGGAGAGTGCGGGTTGGGATGTAGGGTTTGACCATGTCCTGGATGTAAGCTGGACCCGATCCATTCGCAGCATGGTACGTGAGCACCAGTGTTTAGAACTGGATGAGCCACCGGTACCAGTGAAGAGAGCGGAGGAGTGGAGTAGTGTGGGAGAATTTCGGAAGGTTGAAGACCAGTGGAGCTGCTGCATTCTGAATGAGCTGCAGAGGTCGAATGGCGGTGGCAGGGAGACCAGCCAGGAGGGAGTTGCAGTAGTCCAGGCGTGAGATGACAAGAGCCTGAATCAGTACCTGCGCTGCCTTCTGAGTGAGAAGGGGACGTATTCTCCTGATGTTGTAGAGCGTGTATCTACAGGATCGCGTTGTCGCGGCGATGTTGGGAGTCAGGGAGAGTTGGCTGTCGAGTGTGACGCCGAGGTTCTTAGCGGTCAAAGTGGGCGTTAGTACGGAGTTTCCAAAGTTGACTGTCAGGTCCTGCAAGCGAATCTTTTCCGGGAAAGAGAAGTAGTTCAGTCTTGTCGGGGTTGATTTTTCAGATGGTGGGCGGACATCCACTGAGAGATGTCAGTTAGACAGGCAGAGATCCGAGCCGCCACCTGGGTGTCCGAGTGAGGAAGGAGAGAATTAGTTGGGTGTCATCGGCATAGCTGTGGTAAGAGAAGCCATGTGAGCGAATGACGGCGCCGAGAGAGTTGGTGTAAAGCTTAAAAACAGGAGGGGACCCAGCACGGAACCCTGAGGAACTCCAGTAGTAAGAGGACAAGGTTCCGACACAGATCCTCGCCAGGTTACCCGGGTAGGTGCGGCCATCGAGGTAGGACGAGAGAAGGGAGAGAGCAGAGCCTGAGACACCAAGTTCCAGAAGGGAGGAGATAAGGATCTGGTGGTTGACCGTGTCAAATGCAGCAGAGAGGTCCAGAAGGATGAGGACAGAGGAGAGAGAGGCGTCTCTAGCAGTGTGGAGCTGCTCTGAGACAGCAAGGAGAGCAGTCGCTGTGGAACGGCCTTGAAGCCTGACTGGTGGGGGTCCAGGAGGTTGTTACAGTGGAGATAAGAGGAGAGTTGATTAAAGATAGCACGTTCAAGGGTTTTGGACAAAAAGGGAAGAAGAGAGACCGGTCTATATATATATATATATATATATATATATATATATATAATATTATATATTACATTACAGGTCATTTAGCTTACGCTTTTATCCAAAGCCACTTACATTACATTTATAAGTCATGGGTTCTACATTTTGCCCAGGGAGAAATATATATATATATATATATAAATTATATGTATGAATATTGTGATCTCTTCAGAGAGCGGAATCCTGAGCAGTCAGCTAGCACGTTAGCTGCGGCGTTAGCTTGAACACACAGAGAATTAGAGAGATTAGCTTCATGCTAATCTGCTGATCTTGCAGTGGAATGTTAACCAGCTCAGGTTTATTTTCACAAAGGCGTCGTCCTCGAGTGGACCGTAAGCAGACTTTGGATAAATCCAGCTGGTTTTATGTTAACATTGTTCTCTGTAACTTATCCTCCATCATCGGAAGAAGCCGTGCCCGCCGCCCCCGCTGCCATCTTTTATTATTTATGATCTGATTAATAATCTGCGGGAGAAGCTGAGCTCCGTAAAAGCACCCTGAGGAAAAAGCAGCAGCAGCGTGCGGTGCAAAGAGAACAGAAATCATCGCCTCGCTCGCGCCTAACGAGCACGAGAGCGGAGACGAAGCTGCTCGGGATCCCGCAGTTTGCCTCTTAAATGGGACTACTTATGGAGGGTCAGTGGGGGGGGGGGGGCTAAGGAGTAACATGTCAACAGGACACACAAACATCTGCTTTACACTCCACAAATGTACAGAGCATTTAGTAGCAGTTGCAGCTTTTTTTCTGACTGTTAAATTTCGCCCCCCCCGCCCACTCCAATAACATATTCAGAAATAATTAGCTCTTTATGAAACCAAATAGACCTCATGTCCCATCTTCACATAATATCTGCTCTCTCACAAAGGTCTTCTTACATCATGGGGCTGAGGGACATAAATACATATTATTAAATACATACTTATTAGGAAATTGACTTATATATAGTTGTAGATTCCATCTGGGGTTTAGCTGATGATAACGAGGAATATGTGCAATTACCACATTTACGAAGACGAGAGTAGAAATCCATTCAATAGTTAATAATAATAATAGTCCACCATCAGGGGGGTTCATCATCTGGGGATCACGAACGTCTGAGATGTTTGAGTCTGGATCAACGTTGTCATTCTTGGAGCCACACAGACAGAATGACATTCATCTATTCATCCAGCCTGACGAGGCGCTGTCACATTTCACCAAGCCGTCCAACCACAGCAGAAGAGGGGCGGGACAAATAGCAAAAGTATGTTGTTGTCTAATTATGTTCTGCTTTTGAGTTGCTACTCGTCCCCTGAGGTATTGTGTTGAAAGTCATCATTAAAGACCAAATGACATCCAGAAAAGCACTTTGAAGTTTCCTTCGCTTTTACTCCGTCGGAAATCGTATCCTCCCTCGGTTCCTCCCTCGGTTCCTCCCTCGGTTCCTCCCTCGGTTCCTCCCTCGGTTCCTCCCTCGGTTCCTCCCTGCGAAGGACTGCTAATGTGCAATTAAAGAAAACAGCAAATGTTGTAATCGATGCAGCCGGCGAGTGTCAGAGTTGATCACATTTACTCCAAAGTGATCACCGCGCTTGTGGGACTTTAGTCATCTGTGTTTGTGGCCCTTTGAGGGCCGTCGACTGTTGGACCTCTGAGTCGGGCCGAGCTCTGAACCTCCAGCCTTGTAAAACTTGATGAGGTCACGCAAAGAGCCAACTCTCCCTCTTCTGGTCCGCCTCCTCGCTCCTTCTCCTCTTCCTCCTCATCATTTCGGTTTTCCCTTCCATTCTCTTCCTCTGCACCCACTCTTTTTGACCTCCTCCCCTTTACTCCTCCTCCTCCTCCTCCTCCTCCTTCCCCCTTGGTCATTTTTCATGCGTGTCATCTGCAGAATGTCACACCTGAGCAGCACGTCTCTCTCGGCTGAAGATCTATGAGCCTCCGGATTTCATATTTCCAGTTTATTCACCTCGTCGTTTGTATTCATTTTTATTTTTTACTGATGCGGGTCATTTGACAGTCTAACGTTGTTTTTCGTTCTCCAAAATCTCCGCCACAGCGACCCGCGTTCATTACGGCTTGGCGCTTTCCGCAGGGCGCTTGGAGCGAGGAGGAAATGTGTTTTCCCGCCTCACACTGATTTACAGCTCAGAGATATTTGTTTCCCACGCGGCCACCGGGAGTCACGTGGCGCCCGTTGCTCCGTCTTCATATCCTCAGCGGCGCCTGATGAGTCTCCCCGTCCTCGTGTGGAAAGTCTCCGCTCAGATAGTCACAGAGTTTATTTATAGAAGAAGAAGGTGTTTGGCTGAGCTGCAGCACGAGTCTCGATGAATACTTTTTACTCAGCAATGTTAAAAACAGCAGAGCGGTGAAGCTGCTCCACCCAAACTAACGTCTCCGATGGGAATGCTGATGAGATTTCATCCACGCAACAAGATGACAGCTCAAGGCTACGGTTTGAAAATCAAAGAATACATTTATTAATCAGAACACGGAAGAATGAAACAGGGTTTGAGCGCTAAATAAATTTTTACATTTCTGAACAATTCTCTGTAAAATCAGCAGGACGAGGCGAAAACAACGAAACTCGCTGCATCAACAGAAAATCAGGTGTTGAAGCTGCATTCTCTGTAGTGACCAGCAGGGGGCCTCATCTCTAGTCTATGAGAAAAGGACTCATGAGTTAGTAAACATGAGTTTATGGTCCCAATCTCTCGTTTCAAGTCTTCTTGCTTAGGGGCGGGGCTACACACTGATTGGCAGGTCTCTAGAAGGGACGTATGCTCCTCAGTCCTTATACGGTCACTTCTGGCTCATTGGTCGGAAAAAAACTAGAAAAGACGGAAAAAAACCCCAAAAACGTCTCGTTAGCAAAGACTTTTTAAATGTAAGTCAGTAACTTTGTTCCTCGAGTTGCAGACTAGACCGTTGCTAGGTAGCACAGTGTGCCGACCTCGCTTATTGCAGTATGCTGTGCTTTCAACACAATCTGTCTGTTTGGGGATAAATGTTTTTTCATCATTCACTTATTGTTATCGTACCTTTGTGCATTCCTACATAGAAACCCTGGTGGACACGCCGTCACATTGGGAGGATGTCGAGCTGCTGCTGATGCTGATGATTCACTGGCTACACGAGTCAACGCAACGCCGCTCCCAAACAAAAAGGTGCCTCATTCATTCTGTGACGGCAGAGCAAAGAACAAAGTTCCGTGCTGTGAGTTACGGGCGTAAATAAGCCGCCGTCATCTTTATGTTCCATTTCCCGTGGTCCTTCTTCAAACGGCTTTGCGCCGCGGGCTGGAAGCACACAGCCGGTCGGTGGGAGTCTTTTCTCCAGGAAGTCGGCCGTAAAAGGTTAACAAGCTGCCGGTGATGGATGGCGGCACAGAGAGCACGGCGAGGTTCAGCGTGATATTCCCTCTGCGAACGGCTTCAGATCAACATTTACTGCCAGAGGTCAGCGGCACTGTCAGCTGAAAAACGGTGGTCCAAGTCAGGGGGAAGAAATCACAGACTCCAGGTTCCCTTTATCTCGGGGAACAGGAGGTTTTTCCAGATGTGCATTATGTAAATCTCAGCATATCTGTTTTAGTCCATAAATATTAAGGCAGAACTGAACAAGCTTTTTGGTTTCCTCCCTTTTCCGGGGTTTGATGAGAACCCTGGAGATGATTAGCCTAGCTTAGCACAAAGACTGATTTTCCTTTCACTGTTATTTCCAGTAAAACAGGTTTCATTTAAACTACACTCTGTTTCTAAGTGTCTTCTTCTCGGGTTCTCCTGCTCTGTCCAGATGTTCTGCCTTAGGTCGCATGCAGTCAAAATACAACGCAGAGATTAGCTGAGGACAGAAGCGGAGACGCACACATTCACCTTGTGACTCTTGGTTCTGTAGTCAGAGGATCACCAGCAGGAGACGTCCTCCGGGGATGATGCACGTCCAAGTGTAGCATCTACAAAGTGATCAGATGTTTCCGATTCGAGCCTCGCAGATAAAACGGCTTTAGAAACGTACTTTAATAGAAGCAATAATGAATCCTCATCCTAGAGAAGTGAGACAGCAAACAACTAAAACCATAAAAACATCATGTGGACATTTACTTAAAAAGACAAATGTATCATGCTATACTTTCACTTCTCTCTCACACATTTAAATATGCCAGTTATGTTTTATTATTCATTTGGATTTGACCTCAAGTCAGAAATATAAAAAAAAAAAAACTATTTAAAAATATTAATCAGATGTCGTCAAAGAAAATGTAAATGCACCTGCAACTTTTTCCAAATACATTTTAGATTAGATAGATTTTGCTTTAACTTTGACCTTTTGTTCTGAGCGTAATGCATTTGTATTCACTTCATTCAGAACTAAGGCCTAAAATGTCCCTTAAAAGAGCCAAAGCTGAACCCTAACGCCCCCTGAGGTAAGAGAGAGAGACGTGGAATCCAGAACCAGGAGCAGCCGACCGTCTGGACCTCCACCCGACGTCGCTCCATCGCCGACGCCTCAGCACCCGCCCCTCACGTGTTCGGAGCGCCGTCCTGCGAGGCCTCGTCCCAGCAACCATCTGGACGGGAGCCCCCCTGAGGACGCTTCACGTGAACCTTTAATTAATGGGGAGAGCTCGTGATCACGCCGCGGTGAATCGGCCTTCCAGCTCCCCCGCAGGGGGCCAGGTGAAGAAGAGGAAGAGGAACTAATTAAATCTGGGGCTTTTCTCTGTGTGCGCCCGGAGCGGCAGAGGAGAGGACGGAGACGGAGCGGAGAGTTAAACGCCTTCACGCCGTCCTCGTCCCGCCCCCCCCGAGTGAGGAGTACAGGTGGGAGGGAAGTAAAAAGGTAAAGAGAGTCCTTGGAGTCCTGAAGTCCATGACAACTCTCAGTACTACTACTACTACAGTAGTACTACTCACAGTAGTACTACTCACAGTACCCCCCTCCACCCGCGTCCATTAGCAGGTGCATCAGGTAAACCCGAGGCGTATTTATTCGTGTCTCCGTGTCCCCGCGGGTCTCGTCGCTCCAGCTGAGAATTAAATCTTCATTCCTGATAAAACAAACTGTGAAAAAGACACCGGATTTAAAACCGAACGCAGCCGCCGCCGTGGAATAAAAGTCACGCAAACCGGCGCCGCTTTTTCAGAGCTTTTTGAAGGTCGAACAAGAAACCAGAGAAAGAGGCGGCAGGGATTATTAAACGCCGTTTCCAGGAACCAAAGCCGCAGTTTGAATGGAACTGAAGAGGGCTTTGGGATTTTTCATTCTCCATTGATCGGCGAGCAGACACCAAGAGGAGCGGCGCCCTGACGGCGGCGCGGCTGAGGTCACCAAGCAGAAAGCTTCAGCTCGGCCTTTTCGTTGCCGTTGAAAGAGACGAGGTCGCCCGCTGCTGCTCTGGTGTACAGAGGAGGATCTGAATGAACGGAGTGCGTGCAGACACTGTACCAGCACAAAGTGAGCTGCAGGTCGAGCTGGATAAATGGACAAGGGCAACTCTGTGAAGATGAAGCGTTTTGTAGATCAACAAAAAAGAAACATCCGTCACGAAAAGGACTAAACTGAGCTTTGAAATATTCATATGCTGTTGGATAGTCAAGCGCCGCGTGGGGAAACCTCGGCTCGGCCCCTCAGAAGGGTCTCGTGATTAAATCTGAGCCGTCAAGAGATGACTGAACAAATAAATTGGATTCGGAAATTTGTTTTTTATTTGTTAGTCTTTCTCAGACGTGAACGGGACGTGAATCAAAGCCCGTCAGACCAGTTCAATCCACCAAAATAATGATAGTAGTTATACTTTCTTTGTGTAAAATAATACTAATACTTATAATAATAAGCATGTACTAAATCTGTCCTCTCAGAAATATAAAAAAGGATCCTCAGAATTATTCTGAGAGCTGAATCCTTCAATTGGAAGATATTAAAGGACGTGTTAATCCTCCAAAAATACCCACAATCCTTTGCACGCGACGCTTCTGTTCCGTGAGCTGGAATCAGCTTCCGGACGTTTCTCTCCTCGGCAGTCGCTTCTTTGAGGCCCAATTTAAAGTTTCTTCTGTTGTCACTCGGCGAGATAAGAATAGCAGAGCGACGGTCGGCGTGTTGGAGGAAGTCTTCATTCAGACGAGCAGAGGAGGGGGACTGCTGGAGACACATCGCCATTAAATAACGTGTCCATTCTTCTTTGTGCGTTTCAGGCTGGAGGAACAAAGGTCAACGTGTCACAGGAGTCTGTTCACTGATTGGCTGCCAAGTTAAACTTTTACTCTGACCCTCCCGGACTTTCTTCTTCTAAGGTGCTACTAACCGGGTTTTGTTTCTTGGTTCTTTTTCTATCCATGTGGTTGATCTGATTTCATCTAACTTAACCAGTGTTTCACTTTTTTCGAGGGACTCATCTTGACGCGTCGTCATTTTGTCTCCATTCAAAAAGCTCCCACAAGTCGAGCCGTTCCGGAGTGTCTTTGTGACATCGGCGGTGTTTCCCTCCTCTGATGTCGGGGGTCCTCGAAGTGTAGACTGGACGAGCGGCATCTCGAAGGTCCCGAGGCAACAGGAACACAGTCAACCAACACGCGTGAATGTGGGCCGTTTGTAAAATGTCCCACCTTCTAAAATCCTGCGCAGTTCTGGTACATTGAGCATTATGATGTGAAAGAAAAGCACGACAATATTCAACATTTCCATGGATAAGGTTTGGCAGTAACACAAAGTTGTTAAATGTTAAATCTAAATACATCCATCCATCTGCAAAGCGCTTATCCTGCACACAGGGTGACGGGGGGGCTGGAGTCTGTCCCAGCCAAGAGACGGGGTCCATCCTGGACCGGTCGCCGCAGGGCTACGCAGAGACACACAACCATTCACACACCTACGGGCGATTTAGAGTCCCCAACCAACCTGATCCCCAGAGCAGGTCTCTGGACTGTGGGAGGAAGAACCACGCAGACACGGGGAGAACATGCAGACTGCACACAGAAAGGCCTCTGGGCGGAGTGGAACCAGGAGGCGACAGCGAAAACCACCACACCACCCTTACATGTAAATGTTAAATGTTCACTCTACATATCAGACTTGATGACTGAACATTACAATATTTACGGTAATTATATTATTTAACAACTTGTGTTACTGCCAAACCGTATCCGTGGAAAAGTTATTGCATGAATCTCCATGAATTTTCTCTCTAAATGTTTGCATATGATAATGCTAAATGTACCAAAACTGCGCAGGATTTTAGGACGTGCAACATTTGACAAACGGCGCCTCATATGTGAACGCCATCCAGGAAGCTCGGCGGCCTCTTCCACTGGAGGAAGAACCAATGTCACCGCGGCGCCGGGCCTGTAATTAGCCCCACTGCGACTTGCTCTCTACTTTGATGAGCCCGTGAAGACGACAGCGACGCGCCGCCTTTGATCCGAAACCTCGCAGTTTATCTCACATGCGGATCACGCGTCTCGGTTAGAAAACACTTTTCACGCGGTTACATCATGAGCTCCGCCGAGGAAACGCCGCTTTCTCACTCGCACTGCAGAGACGAGATGACGCCGGCCTCCCCGTTTAGAAGAGTCTACAGTCGGTTCATCCTCTGTACATTTATATCATAAACTCTCCACTTCAACATTTGATCTGCAAAGGAAAAGTCCTCACAACTAATTCAAGCATTACGCATGAAACAACCTGAGGCGCCTTTAAAGAACAGCCTGGACAAATAAGCGCACTGCATGCACTCGTTTCCCCCTCGTGTTAATGCAGTAGTGTTGCTTTGGAGGGTTTCAGACCATTATCCTGTAAGAGTTTGTTTCAAGAAAAGGCTCCAAAGAATTGATCTTTTTTTAAAGAGCCGAATGATTTGCATTTTCTGGTCATTTCCAGCGATTTCTTTTCTCTCCCTGAGAAACACGTCTGGCTGCGTCCTCGTCCGTCCTCGTCCGTCCTCCCGCTCTTTTGGAGCGGTTGAGAAGCTGTTGCATCATCAGACGCCGGCGGTAAACCACGGAAAGAGAAGCGCTGGGATGATAAGAGAAATGAAGACGCAGCTGAGACATTAACACAGCACAGCAGCTAACTTATTATTGAGGGGATATCGCACACGAGCACGGGGAAGAGTCGGGGTATGATTATGTTATTTCATATCTAAATTCTTCAGAAAGAGGATTTTGCTTTGGCGACAAGCCAAACAGAATCTCCACCTCCAGCTCCCCAGGAACCCAAAATCCATTTGAAGGCTGTTTAACGGACTTTCCTGCAGCGTTAGCCTAGCTTAGCATCAGCTCGGGGAAGCTGCAGGAAGCTTCATTATCAAAACATAAGCCGTCTCATGTCTTTGTTAACATGTTGCACTCCAACGCTACCTGTCTGAGGTGTTCAACAGGATCTGGAGGCAGAGTCTGGTATTTGGGGGTTCGGTCAGAGACGCTCATTGGCTCCTCCCCCTACCTCCATTGGGATCACTGACCTGAAGTGTTGGAGCTAAAGCCAAGCCGCCCTCCAGCCCGAAGATCTTGTCAAAGCGGCGCATGGAGGTGGTGCAGTTTAACACGCAGGCCTCCGGTGTGATACGATCAAACAGCAGCCGGCGCTGAAATGAAATATAACACTTCAAGGAGCTGCGGCTTATCTCCGCTTTATTTTACCCGCAGATTGACAACGGCGAGTCGGATCCAAATCGCACACGGATGTTTTGTTAAGTGCACCGGATACACAGACCATTACCCATAATCCTCTGATTCCTGCAGAAGGTCAGGCCTGCACAGCAAGGAGGGATTTGGCCTTTTGACTGAGATACAAGCTGGAGAGTGATGTTCCTCCCGCAGCAGCATTGCTCACACACTTTATATTCCCTCGTCTTTGGAGGTAGAAATACATACATTCAAATATTTAACCCTGCACCATATTCTAACAGTAATTGGCATTTTGAATAACAATATAAAAAGGAAGGAGTGGAGTGGACGTATTATAAACTGCACGAGAAGAGAAGGATGGAGAACGTTGGACCAGAGGGAGCTAAAGGTCTGTAGAGGGAAGATCAGGGCGTATTTATTAAAAAAAAACGCTTTTCTGTTCATGTTAATGTTGAGATGCCGAAGAAATAGAGGAGTGGTTGTCAACATTGTGGATTAATTAAAAAATTGGACTACACAGTACACAGATTACATCGTTCAAAGCAGCATCATCCACTGAACGCTTCATCCCTTTAAGCTTCATGTCCACAAACCAACAGTGACATACAATGTCATATCTATCTATCTTCTTTGGCCGTCACGTACAACACTGAGGGCACAAAGGGTAACAATACTAACCCTTTAAAGCGTGCAGAGCACATCTGAGAGGAGTCTATTACTCCAATCCATGGTCCCGAAGAGCAGAAATAATCCAGGATGAGTTCCCGGAGACTCGGCCCACGCTCAGGCTGCCGTCCTCCAGCACGCTAACGCATGTAGCTGCAGGGTGTTAAATGACCTGAAGCTCTACGCCGGAGTGTCTCTGGGTCGGAGCGCCGCAGCTACGCGGTGACGGACGGCTCCGCGATGCGGGCGGAGACGAGGCGACGGAGCGGCAAAGAGCAGCGAGCGATGGCCGCCTGACAAGCGGCAGGAAGAGAAAAGCGCCCGAGCTGGAGTGACATTTGCGAGGCGGGGAGAGCGTCACCTCGAGTGGGAGGATGACAGGAGGACTCGAGACGTCAGACTTTACCCGGGCACAAGTGCCTCGGCGACAGCGGCTCAGACTAATCATATTTTACTCTGCGGGGAAATGTCACTGAATTCAGATCCTCCGAAAGGCCTCAGAACCTACCAGAGCTTTTAATAATTTGTGTCTTTCCTTTAAAACCGTTTCAACAATGACGCACGGAAGCACTGTGTTACAATATGGATGAATTCATTTTTAATGACTAAACATTTTCCACAACTTAGTTTTTTCTATTCCAGATTTATTTCATTTAACCCTTTTAAAGACGATTCGAAATACAAGAACAACGAAATAGAAATAAAAAGAGACTTAAAACAAATCAGCAAATCAATCGAAGAAGTGAAAGTACATTTGGAGCTCAGACGATGCCTCATCGTAATGTTCATCACAGCGCTGCGTAATGGCTTTTAAGATGAGTGATAACAAACCGAGTTCTTGTTCAGATGGAACATTTTTGCAGAGTTGGATTATTTCACTCGGAAATATGAGAAAATGTCAAGTGGAGAGAAATGATCTAAAGGACGAAAGGAGATGTTTTTTTTCTTTACAATGAACAGATGGGAGGCACCCCCCGAGCTGTGATTGACATGCTGAACCCGTATTATTCTTAAGTCACAACTTGGATCTGAAAACTCCATCTTGTTTTACTTTAATCAGAAGCATGTAGGATTATCTAAAGTCATTAAATGATAATGTGAGAGGAAATCATTCATAATTAATGTTATTAATTAACCCATGTCCGGCAAGAATATTTTGTAGCCCAAATTAACATTAACTGATTAATGTGAAACATTATTTAATTGGACACCATCACCTCCGAAGTTTACATGAACTTAAGCAATTGGATTTCATTTTTAAAGCTGCGTTTTCTAGTGAACTATGAACAGATATGACTTTGTTAAATTAAAACAAAAAGGGAAGGAAGTGAGGAGGGACGTACCTTGATCATTTTCTACCCAGGAGATGCAAACAAAGCAGGAGGAGGAGTCATAAATAATATTATCATTGTTTGTATTCTTCTTCATGCCACGCCCACTTTGCATCTGGCCATCCTCCTACAGATGTGTTTCCTTTCTTTCTTCCTCCCCATTCAGTTTAACATGATGGACCTCAACTTCTCTCCCCTCTCAATCCATCTTTCTCCCCCCTTTCACTTCCCTCCTTTTCTTACATCTTTGGCCCCTTTTCCTCCACCTTCCTCCCTCACCTCCTTTCCTTACATCTTTGGCCCCTTTTCCTCCACCTTCCTCCTTCACTTCCCTCCTTTCCTTACATCTTTGGCCCCTTTTCCTCCACCTTCCTCCTTCACTTCCCTCCTTTCCTTACGTCTTTGGCCCCTTTTCCTCATTCTCCCATCCTTTCCTCCTTCACTTCCCTCCTTTCCTTACGTCTTTGGCCCCTTTTCCTCATTCTCCCATCCTTTCCTCCTTCACTTCCCTCCTTTCCTTACGTCTTTGGCCCCTTTTCCTCATTCTCCCATCCTTTCCTCCTTCACTTCCCTCCTTTCCTTACGTCTTTGGCCCTTTTTTTCCTCATTCTCCCATCCTTTCCTCCTTCACTTCCCCTCCTTTCCTTACGTCTTTGGCCCCTTTTCTTCATTCTCCCATCCTTTCCTCCTTCACTTCCCTCCTTTCCTTACGTCTTTGGCCCCTTTTCCTCATTCTCCCATCCTTTCCTCTTTCACTTCCCTCCTTTCCTTACGTCTTTGGCCCCTTTTCCTCATTCTCCCATCCTTTCCTCTTTCACTTCCCTCCTTTCCTTACGTCTTTGGCCCCTTTTCCTCATTCTCCCATCCGTTGCTCCGCCCCAGTCAGTCAGGTGGTCCCCCCCGATAAACGTCCCGTCGTGCTGCTGGGAAATAATAAACACGCGGCTGACGAGGCGGCTGCATTACTAACGGGCCGCGGCTGAAGATTTGTAGCTTTGGCGATTTGTCACAAAAATAATAACGATAATAATAAGAAGTGTCACGCGGGACGCGGCCTCGTGCGTCGGTGTTTATTTCCCGTCGTGCCCGACACACAATAAATAACATATTTCAATTTCTGAGGCGCGCGCGCTGATAAACTCCTCGGCGGGCTCACCTGTGTTGATGCATTACGTCGCTCCCGCGTGACAAAGTGGACGTTTAATCACTAACCCGTCGCCATGGAGACGGAGTGCCGAGACTTCGTCGCTCACGTGGTGAGGAATCCAACATAAACATGCCCGATTAAAGCTGAACATCTGAAATGACGTTCAGTTTTCTGTGGAACGTTTTCTTTAAATCCTGAAAACACGCTGTGAAACAAAAAGCATATTTACGGTATTTTCATTCTCCTATAGCTTCCCTCCACTAACTATATAGAAAACATTCATAATACTCATTTGAAAGCTGTGGATTTTCTTTTAACTTCTTTGAGAGTTACTATATTTAAAGAATCAGAAGTCATTCATGTCATTCATTTAAACGAGTCGTTGTTTCATCCCTCAATCCCTGTTCTGTAACTGGCTCTCTGGAATCATGTGACCTCCAGGCCCTTTGACTTCTACCTCGCTGCAGGGAAGCTGAGGCGCGCACACGCACGCGCACACGCACGCACACACACACACACGCACACACACACACACACACACACACCAGTTATTACTTAGATTGTGATGGCGTTCGCCAAAACAAAAGACAGAAAAAAGCGTCTATTTGGGACAATGCTAGCTTTCACAACCAATCGTTATTATTATTATTATTATTATTAGACAACCTCTCAGACTTTATTGCTTCATTATTGCACAGCGGCCAATTATGTTTGTTAGTCAGCAACAATAAAACCACACTGCTGAATATGAAGACAATGGCTTGTAGTTGGCATCCGTTCAACCGGCGCAAAGGGGCGTGGCCCCATCATGAGCCACTGAGCAAAGAACAAATTATATAAAAAAATACATTTGACAAATAGTCAATTATTGAGTTTTTGTGCTTTTGAAAGGTACATTATATACCCAGTAATATTTGTAAATTACATGCTAACGCCGTTTATTCGCACACCGCGCGCATGACGTCACCGTATACACAGATAATTAACAAATGTCTAAGTATTAACTCAACTCACGCTTTAATTTACTTAATGTTTTTGACACTTCCTTTCCCCCCAATCAATCAATCAATGATTCTGATTGGCTGAAACATATAATAATTTTGTAAAAAGAAGATTTATTTACAGTTTACATGCTGTTGTTTACCTGTTTACTTTGTTTACTTTGACTCCTCCTCCTCGGAAGGTTCTGTGGTTTAACGCAAAGGTGAAATAAAAAAACGTGTCCCGTATCTCCAACGAGCAGCTTCCACGCGAGCCTCCTCTCCGTGGCTCCGGCATGCTGGGGGATGGGGGGTTTTGGGGTTTGGGGGGATGGGGGGTCCTGTGGGCCTGGAGCGGCCCTGGCAGGCCTCCATGCAGCTGTCAGGCGTTCTGGTCCAGCGATGCGGTTTCCCTCCGCTCCGCCACCGCCAAAGATTATACGGCTTTTAAATGAGCTGCAGCCGCGGGGAGGAGGCCTGTCGCCGCGGCAACGTGAGCCATGATTTGCGGTGCCATTAATCTCGCCGGAGAGATCTCGGGACGATTTGTCCTCGCCCCCGACAAATGAAGCCGTAGAACTGCTCTTCCCCCTGCACCCCCCTCCTCCTGCAGGCGTCTCCCCGGCTGAATCCAGCGGCAGGAGGCCGCAGACCCACCGGCCAATCAGAGGAGGAGGTGCTCACAGGTGTGCTGGAATGAGAAGAGACGCCACTGGTGTATCGGGGGACGGACGGGGTTGAATGGGAGTGAATAAATCAATAAATGAACTTGTGGGAATCCCCCCACACACACACCTCAGACGCTGCAAACCTTCAGCTCATTGATGAATAAACACTTTTAATGGGATTTAATAAGCGGGTAAAAGTGTCGTGGACTTCACGCTTAGTCACTAGTAAAGAACCTCTGAAACAGGCAGATTTATATAAATATATATTTTTACTGCTGTGTATCATCTCTTTCCCAAGGCCTCTGCTCGACCCCCCCACCCCCAAGAGACCCGGCGAAGCCTCACAGGCGTTTCTTCCCGCTGTCTCCTGTCATGGCGGCCATTAGGCAGCCGGCCGGCGGCGCTGTTTCGGCTGACGGCATCAGAAAGAGAAACAGCTGAGGAGAAGTTTTAATGGGCAGGAGAGGGGGGGGCTTGTCTGCTATCGGCCCAAACTGGTCTCCCAGTCCCCCCCCGTTGACTCTCCATCACACAAAGCATCATGGATCCACCCCCGAAGGCCTCGGGTACTGTGTGAGTTGCCTGGGGGGGGCGGCAGCGCTCGTGGGGGGTTAGTCGTGTCCTACATCAGCTGCTTTCATTCATTATTTATTCTCTTCAAGAATCAAATCCCACGGCTTTGAATTCTAAATTTAAATCCTCACTGTGGGAAAAACTAGAACGCAATCTGACGCAGGGGAACGATTGCAAACACTCGTCATAAAACACAATCATCCGCACCCAAAATATGTATTCATGAGCTAAATATGTATTTCTTTACTCCTGACTGGAAACACTACAAACAAAATGTAACATGGATCTTCACGTGTTCTCCTATAAGGTGTTTGAGGGTCCAGCAGCAGACTGAGGATGAACCGTGATTTGAACACATCGCTCCCTCTCCGTCTCTTCATTGTCCATCAAACAACCAGAAGATTAGTCGGAAATGATTTGATTATCGTTTCATTAGCAAAAGGTTTGGAACATGTGAACCAATTGTAAAGAAGCAAGTGCACGTGAAGAGCTTCAAACATCTACAATAAATACAACACAGAATATTGAAAACAGCTTTAACAACAGATAAATCCAGGCAGAGAAACGGTTGAACCTTCATTGTTGATCTGTTTTTGCTTTTTTCCACGTTCCATAAAAGCTCCCAGTGCTTCTTTGAAGAAATGTTTCCACCAACAAACTGCTTCAGGTTCAAAGAGGAGTCGTGTTGCTGCAACTCGGCACGTGTCTGCAAGCCGTCCCTCCCAAGCCTGGAGACAGGAGACGGAGGAGCTCTGGTGGAGACTTCTGCTTCTTCTGCTTTTATTCCATGTCACACGTATGTGAACGACACGGCTGAGGAGGCTTTTCATTGGCTGGACATGGAAGCTTTTTGAACCTTGTTCAGGAAACCTCATTCTGAATCACCTCTACAGAAGTGCATCTCCGATCCTAATGAGTTAGCTTTTTATTTCTTTACTTATAAATAATGTGTGTGGCCTCCGGCAGAAGGTATTTAGTGGTCCCCCCCCGAGCGCCCCCAGCAGCACCTGCTTGAGCGTCAGTGAGACGGAGTTAATTTGGCTGAAAGTCGTGGAGGAAGGAGACGGCTCTGAGAGGCTTGAGCAGGTATTTACTCCAGCTGGGAGAGAGCTACCTGGCTAACGCCGGATTAGCGGCGGGGCCCTGTCAGTCCGGGGGGGCTAGGGGAGGGGGGGCTGTCGGGGAATGATCAAACGGGACGGATTCCTGTTCTACATGTGCTGGTGTTTGAATATTACTACCAACCGTCCAAAGTTTTCCCTTTAATATTTCGCTCATTTAACGGGACAATGTTTTCTTCATGTTGTGTTTTTAGTGTGAAGACGACGGCCATGTTTTTGTCTGTGTTTACATTCTTTGTGATGCAAATTCCTTGTTACAAATGAGCTCTGACTACATTTTACTGTCCTACAACGTGTATTATTATTATCATCATTAGGATTATTATCATGATTGTCATTATTATTATTTTGAGACCCTCTGTGGTTTGAGGCACGTGGGTCAGATTTAACTCATAAACTTGATTATCTCCTGGTAAATATCCCACAATGCAACGCTGCACGTCTGATGGAGATGAGAATGGCTCCTCAGGTGCGTTTCTTTTTTTGAGTTCATTCACTGCAAGAAATAACTAATATTTCTCCCCTGAGATCGTGGTGATGAAAACCGTTTAGTTCATTATTTTTCCCTCATTATGAATCATATGTTATGGGTCATGAAAACACGGTAAAATAATGTAATATTCATTTACAGTTTGTTGATTTAAATCTACTGTCTCGTGTTTGGTAACTTTACTAAAATGACCTGGACAACGTTTTGAGTGTTTGGCCAACAACATTTCTTTGTTCTGGATATTTCCTCATAGAAACAGACACCTCGCACAGGACTGGACCCCCACGCCTCGAGTTGTGACTCTTTCCTGATATTAAATAACAAACATCACAGTTAAAGCAGCTCGGGGACATTTGTCCCATCGCTGTGACGGCTGCTGCAAAGAGAGGAAAAGGAAGATGTAGATGAAATGTCTGGTCGGTTTTTGACGAGTTGCAGCAAATATAACATATTTAATATATTAAATATTCACCTGATCACAGACTGAGGTCGTGGAAATAAGGAGTTAAAGTTCATCTTCCTGCTGCCCAGAGGATAAAACTTCACATTGCAAACTCTGTATCTGTAGAGGAAGTGATGAAAGTGCTGCTCACTCCCTCCGGCCTGTTGGTTTCTTGATAATCTGCTGTGGTTTGCAGACTTCCACAATGTCCGTCTTTGTGGGCGGGGCCTGACCTCTGAAAGGAGCTGCCAATCACAACCGAGGAATAAGGCGAATATTCTCTGCTCTGCGATATGATCGTGCTCCTCCTGACCGATAAGAGCGACTCTCTTTCTCTTTGTTAACTTCTCCCTTTTATCTGCCGAGACTCGGGGTTTGAAAAAAGAAGTATACATATATATATATATAATATTCGTGTTTCTCCGTGCGTGTTCCACGCCTGTAAATCACTGGCGGGCTCTTTGTGGAGGATTTTGTTTAATCACACGGCGGCCGATAAAGAAAAGAAGTTCGGAGTATCTGCAGCTGTAAGAAGTTAAAGAAAGCGCAGGGGGGGGCGACTTTGAAGAGTAGCTGGAAGATTCGGTTAATCCACTCGGCAGATTTGGTGGCACAAAGAGAAGAGGGGGGGCGAATGGAGGCCGACTTAAAGCCTCGCTCCTCTTCTCCTGTCTCTCTCTTCATTTCGTTGTGTCTCTCTGTCTCTCAGGTGTCACCGCGGATTCACTGAGTCTCTCTAATGTGTTCAAAAAGTTTAAAGCTCCTGGAAACATTTCATATTCACCCCAAATCAAAAGTTGTGTTTAGGTTTTTGTCAGAAAAATAGATTGTTATCGTTTTTTTTGCTCCCCCAATAATAATGCTGTTATTAAAACCCTTTTGTAGACACTTTGAGACTCTATGAGACTTTGAACTACAAAATGGACCAGAAATACCACGGCAGGGTTTATTTTGACGGATGTCCAATATTATCTGGAAATAGGAAAAACATTTGATTAAATAATTTAGACCCAAGAAAGACGTTTACATCCGTCTGTAGAAGTTCAACGAAGAAGAAGAAGAATATCTTCAGTGTCCAATGGAAACTAAAGTCAGTGTGTGTTATTATTTATCATTCATAAACAGTTTAATACTGTCTCTGCGTCTCGATGTCTCAGTGTCTCGACGTCTCAATGTCTCAGTGTCTCAATGTCTCAGTGTCTCAATGTCTCAATGTCTCAGTGTCTCAGTGTCTCAGTGTCTCAATGTCTCAGTGTCTCAGTGTCTCAGTGTCTCAGTGTCTCAATGTCTCAGTGTCTCAATGTCTCAGTGTCTCAGTGTCTCAGTGTCTCAGTGTCTCAGTGTCTCAATGTCTCAGTGTCTCAATGTCTTGGTTTCTCTGCGTCTCGACGTCTCAGTGTCTCAATGTCTCAGTGTCTCAGTGTCTCGTGTCTCAGTGTCTCAGTGTCTCAGTGCCTCACTGTCTCGGTTTCTCTGTGTCTCAGTGTCTCGGTGTCTCAATGTCTCAGTGTCTCGGTGTCTCAATGTCTCAGTGTCTCAGTGTCTCAGTGTCTCAGTGCCTCACTGTCTCGGTTTCTCTGTGTCTCAGTGTCTCGGTGTCTCAATGTCTCAGTGTCTCGGTGTCTCAATGTCTCAGTGTCTCGTCTCAGTGTCTCAGTGTCTCAGTGCCTCACTGTCTCGGTTTCTCTGTGTCTCAGTGTCTCGGTGTCTCAATGTCTCAGTGTCTCGGTGTCTCAATGTCTCAGTATATGGTGTGTGTGTGTGTGTGTGTGTGTGTGTGTGTGTGTGTGTGTCCGTTGCCAGCAGCCAAACTCCACAGTGTTAATAAAACGTTAATAAAAGCTTAACGTGCAGCAAACGGACACAGAGACACACGAGACGGCTGTGATTGGTCGCTGATCCGCCCTCAACTCCGACTGCGCGTGTGTGTGTGTGTGTGCGTGCGCGTGTGTGTGTGTGTGTACGTGCGTGCGTGTCTTTAGAAGGCCCTAAAATGTGAAACATGGCGAAATTGAGCACTTAATAAACTTTCATAAACTTATCTTTACTCAGAAGTAAAGATATTCACACAGAACGAACTTCCTTTGAGGACTTTGGGTATTAAATCATGATTCTCACCCTGCTGGTCCCAAATTTAAAGAAATGTGTAAAGAAACACCTTTTATATTAAGTGTCTCATCACGTTATCGAGAATAAAGTTTACAGTCAAAACAAAAATTCTATCATCCATCTGCTACTGGATATTAGTGTCATGAATAATAAGCATATTGAAATTCCTCAGTCTCATCAACACACAACATGTCTCATAATTATTCAACCAGGGACGTATGTGAAATATTGACTTTGAGGAATCGTCTGTCGAAGCATCTGTGTCGTGATCATTTTTAGCACCATTCATTTTTTTTGTATACGCAAATAACAACATCATAAAAGTACAGAAGCATCAACTAACTAACTAACTAACACACTGAGGCCGTGCTGAGATGGGTCTGACGCTCGACAAAGGTCGGTTAAATCATCAAATAAAAAGGGGGGAACGGGGCATTTGTTGGGGACTACTTTCAGCGGCGGATGAATGTGAATGAAGAGGAATGTACACGAATTCTAAACAAGTAAAAACACAAAGTGAAAGATGGACAAACACTTTCAGGAATGACAGGAACAATGTATGAAAATACAAAATGAGACAAACAAGTTGGGGACCATCGGGCGTTAAAGTAGCGGGGCGTCCAGGTGAGTAAATGAAACACCGGCGAGGATCAAACAAAGACTGAAGAGGTGAAACAGGAAGTGACATCAGCTTTTCTCTGGTTCCTTTTCATCTGCTGGATGTGAACATTGAGTCTGGACTCGTCTCTTCAGCCTCCTGCACTTATAAATCACACCCATTGAATTATAAAAATATCCATGTTTCTCAGCAGACAGACACAATTAATATGACGACTTTGAAATAGAAGCAGAGTCTGACTTTCTTCCTTTTTAATTTCGTTTGGACTCTGCGTCTGATGTCACCGGTTGCAGCTCTGCGAGCTCCGTCCGGAGGAACCAGCTGAAATATGATGACCGCGAGGAGGAGAGGCGCCGTCCACCGCTTCTTAATTAGTACCCGCCTAATCATCCCTGCATTTTTAAATTCACTTAAGGCGCCGTTCCTCCTGCTTCTGATTCAAGGATGTCCTGCAGTGAAGCTCCGCCCACATTGGCCCCCACACAAAGACGCCATCTTTTTACCTCTTTTTTTGTCCTCATCAGTCATATTTAATTTCATAATGTAGTAAAAATGCATCTAAGTAATTATGTGTGTGTTGGAAATTAGAAACAAAAAAGGTGTTTCAGTCAGAAAACTGAAAATTGTATAAGAGAATTGATTCATTTAATACACTTATTGTTTATTTTAGTTTTGGTTGGCAGAGCACGTGGAGGTGAAGAGATTCAAACATCTTCATCTCTTAGTCGTTATTCTCCCTCCTCCTCTCTCCTTCTCACCTTCACTCCTCGTCTATTTTCCTCCTCTTGTCTCCTCCTTCCATTCCATCTATCTCACCCTTCTTTGTTAACTTCTCTTTTTCCCACTTCCTTCTATTTCTGGGCTTCGTTTGCTTAATTTTTCCTCTCTCTGTTTCCCTCCTCTTCTTTCTGCTCTCCTCCTCCTCCTCCTCCTCCTCCTCCTCCTCCTCTTCTATCTCCTTTTCCCTCCTTCCTCTGCTCATCTTCTCTGTTCCCCTCCTCCTCTTTATCGTGCTTTTCCTGCTTTTTCTGTTTCTCTTTTCTGCCCCTGTGTGTGTCTGTGTGTGTGTCTGTGTGTGTGTGTGTCTGTGTGTGTGTGTGTGTCTCTGTGTGTCTGTGTGTGTCTGTGTGTGTCTGTGTGTGTCTGTGTGTGTCTGTGTGTGTGTGTGTCTCTGTGTGTCTGTGTGTCTGTGTGTGTCTGTGTGTGTCTGTGTGTCTGTGTGTGTGTCTGTCTGTGTGTGTGTGTGTGTCTCTGTGTGTCTGTGTGTGTCTGTGTGTGTGTCTCTGTGTGTGTCTGTGTGTGTGTGTGTCTCTGTGTGTCTGTGTGTGTGTCTGTCTGTGTGTGTGTGTCTGTGTGTGTCTGTGTGTGTCTGTGTGTCTGTGTGTGTGTCTGTCTGTGTGTGTGTGTGTGTCTCTGTGTGTGTGTGTGTGTCTCTGTGTGTGTGTGTGTGTGTGTGTGTGTGTGTGTGTGTCTGTGTGTGTCTGTCTGTCTGTGTGTGTGTGTGTCTCTGTGTGTCTGTGTGTGTCTGTGTGTGTCTCTGTGTGTGTCTGTGTGTGTGTGTCTCTGTGTGTCTGTGTGTGTCTGTCTGTGTGTGTGTGTGTCTGTGTGTGTCTGTGTGTGTGTGTGTGTGTGTCTGTGTGTGTCTCTGTGTGTCTGTGTGTGTGTCATATTGTGGGTGTGTAACTCATCAGGATGAATTCCGAAGGATTTTATTCTCCGGTCTAATCAGCAAACACGCTAGTGTGCTAACCAGCAAATATGCTAACCATCGAACGTGCTAATATGCTAACCAGCATAAATGCTAATAAGCAAACACAATAACCAACGAACACGCTAACAAAAAACACGCTAACCAACATCCTCCTCTCATGTCTCAGAGACGATCCTGGTATTTATGGTTCATGTGCAGACTAAAAGGTTTCATCTGAATAAGCGCTAAAGGGCCAAATCTATTCCCTTCCTCCCTTCCTCCCTTCCTCCCTCTGTTTGTAGGAATAACTGAAGCGCCTGGTGGATCACGTCATGTCGTAAAGGTCTGAGGGACAAAAAGGCGCAAACAGAAATATATAATCACATGTTGGAGAAGTGAGGTGAAAAAGGTCGTCTTTGATCAGCGATCTGCCTTCGGGCTTCGTGTGTTGTAGTTGAAGAATAAATCCACATTTTTATGTTCAGACTCCAACCAACAAGGACTTTGTCTCTCAAGACTGTGACTTCCTGTTTGTGGCTCCAGCTCCAGGTTCATTGCTGTGGACCTAAAATATATAGTTTCGTTTAAAAAAAACTTACTCTTCATCAATATTATTTATTCAACAAATAATTTTCAGCAGTGGATGAATCCCTTTTTGGTTTGAATCCTTCAAAATAAACCAGTGCGTATGGTCTTTGTTTCCTGCTTTCTGCTTTGTTGTCTCTCGCTCGTCACACCGGAGCCCATTTACAGTGTGTTTTTCAAAGTAAAAGCATGAATGCCAAGTGGACGTGAATGGTCATGTGATGTTAGCTCTAGGCAGGCGATGCTTTAAGACGGGGCTGCACACTGATTGACAGGTCGGCGAGGTCGTCCTCAGTCCACATATGGTCACCTCCTGTGAATAACACCCACGGAGCCTGTGATTGATCAGCAGAAGTTACACCAGTCAAACTAAGTACGGTAACTTTTTCTCATCATAACACATCTTATATTATTGAGCATTGGAATGTAGCCTGAGCCAAAAACCACGAGCTAAGAGCCGGCGCCATTCTGGCCCCAAATGTGAAAATCGCCTCTGACATCCTCCGGCAGACGAGAAAGTCGACGCTCGCCGTGTGAGATGTGCGTTCCATCCGATCCCGCCATCACCTCTGACTACAAATAACAGCGGAGCCTCGGCCGCGCCGGCGGCAGATCTCATTAAGGCCGAGACGGGAGAGGCGGCCATTGTTTTTCATGTCCTCTCTCACATTTGTTGTCTCATTTCTTCTTCTTGGGGGGGGGCGGGCCGGACCTCCTCCTCCTGCTCCGGTGCCGCCTCCGGCTCTCATCAAATCATTACTTTTATTAACGGTCAGATGGCTTTTTAATGGAATCGCTTTATTATGTCGTTTCTCATTTTCACCCTCACCGAGAAATTTCATCCCCCCGTTTTGTTGATGTTGTTCTTTTTCTCTCTCCATATTTTCCGCTGCAGGGTGTCCGCGCTGCCGACAGAACATCTTACATTTGTCTGTGTGTGTGTGTGTGTGTGTGTGGGGGCAGGTTATTGGTTTCTGTTTGTTTCTAATAATTTGTTTTTTAAGGAACATCCCGTCTCTCTCTCGCTCTGTGTTCACACTGAAGCTGAGGATTTTTCATACTAAAGCTTTTTTTTGACCCATGTGATCCGTCCCGATGTTTCTTTTCTCCCCCTCCAGGGTTTTAATTCTACACTCGGCAGTAAACACGTCGGATGTTGTGAGAGCTTCGGTCCGCACCAATAATAGAAACAAATATCAGCAGCAGCCTCGGGTAGCGCGAGCTTGAAGCCATTACACCTGAACAGAGCACAACGTAATGTAACATTTCATCTAAAAACAAGGGGATCTGCAGAGGTCAGGAACGCACTTCAGAAGCTTCGGTCCACTCTGCAGCTTCTCCGGTAAAGTGCCGTTGCATGCGGCAGAACCTTTGACCCTACGGCTCTTATCTGGAGCCCAACAGATTGTGCGTCCAAATAGCTGAAAACGGAGGCGCAGACTCATACACAACAAACTATATTCGACCGGTTCATTGATACATGATTGAAAGTTATTCTTAATTTTGTCAGTATGAAGGTCCACAAACACCCTCTACTTTGGGTCCCCGGGTGTGAGGTCTACCTGAGCTACCCTCCACTCGCTAATAATTGTCTCGTCTTAGCGTTTGTGTTGATTAACTGCAGGTTTCCTTCAGTCATGGAAACAAGTCTTTACATGAGCATCCTCTAAAGCTGCAGGGAACATCATGTAGCAACATCACAACAAAATGCTGCTATGAGGGAATTTGCATTATTTTGAATAAACCCACAGAAAGATCTCACATTGAGTTCAACTGCAATGAACTTTGAAATGCCAAAGAGTCCAAACTAATAATAGCTGTGGCTGTTACCGACTGAGAAGAGCAGCTGGCAGCAGTTCAGCGAGTTTATTCATGAACGTGGGTTTGGGCGAGCGGCAAGACCGACCCGGAGGGGAAAGGTCGGATCACAGGGACGAGAGAAACCCGACGGATGTTCAGCACACGATCCGGTCGCTTCCTGTTGACCCGAGTGTCCATCTGAGGAAGTAACAGGCTGACCTCCAACCGGCTAATAAGCCGAGGGGACATATCAGATATCATAGTGTCCCTGGCAAACGGGGCGGCGGGTCTAATTGGAGCCGGGCTGATTATCTCGGGCTGAGTGCCGTGAGACGAGGACGGAGACAGAGGGACCGGTAGCTCAACTGACAGGTGGTAGAACAGCAATTATAAAACTAAACTTTGTTGCCTCTCAGAAAGCAGGTCTTATTTGTAACGAGTGAAGTGATAAAAGGAGAAAATAATTGGATTTTTTTTTCAGCCTCCAAGCCTTAAATGTTTTCAGCAAAGAATCTTTGAACAAAGTGTATTTCATTCTAACCTTTGATTAACGGTTCCCGCACTCGAGGCCGAGCCGCAAAAAAGCAAATTATTCTCAAGATCAAGCTTTAGCCATCTCATTATCTTTTTGCCATCTCTCCTCAGTTTGTTTCCCTTCACTCGCCCCAACCGGCGATGTTGTCCGTCCTGTGGATGTGCTGGTGTCGCTTTAGCGTCTGTTTGTGTTTTTGCCTTTGTCGCAGCAACGAGAAAGCTGTGTTTCATTTTCTGGGGCCAATTAGTGACTCACCGACCCGCCTTCACTGTCCGTGTGCGTTTGTTCTGATCCGGTCTAAAACAAAGATCTCGCTGGTGGGCGGGACTTGAACCCAGATGGCCACAAGCCTTAACAAAGTTTTAGCTCGGCCAAATGAAAAGTGTTCAATGCGACTCGTCAACTTGTGTGGAGGAGCAGAGGCCGCTTGTTAAAGACCTGGGGTGAAAGGTCAGGTCCGACTGAGTCGGGAAATACTTTCAAGAAAAAGTAAACTGACAGACTAAGAGACCATTTGGCTTTTCTTATCACCTTTTCTTTTCTTGAGGGAAGAAGCGAGGCGCCACAGATTGTGAAGCTACTTTTTTCAGATGATAGTTTATCATCTTTCATTCCCGATATCTCATCGCTTTGGCAGATGCACTTTTTTACCTTCAGTGTGAGAAGTTCACCGGATCAAAACCAGGTTTTTCATGACTAAACTTGGACTGCGGAGGAGTGGCGCAAAGACCTGTCAATCAGCGTGTAGCCCCGGCCTCGTCTGCCATCCGCTGCTTCGTGGTCTGTTTTACTGTCAATGGACCATAATTTACTGTTGTGATGAAGGTGACTTAGATAGAGATGAAACTAGAAACTGAGACCATAAACTCTACTGTTTACTGAGGGAATAAATCAAGAGAGAAGTAAGAGAGTCATTTCCTCATAGACGTCTATGGGAGCAGAGGAGTCGCCCCCTGCTGGTCACTACAGAGAAGTAGAGTCATTTCCTCATAGACGTCTATGGGAGCAGAGGAGTCGCCCCCTGCTGGTCACTACAGAGAAGTAGAGTCATTTCCTCATAGACGTCTATGGGAGCAGAGGAGTCGCCCCCTGCTGGTCACTACAGAGAAGTAGAGTCATTTCCTCATAGACGTCTATGGGAGCAGAGGAGTCGCCCCTGCTGGTCACTACAGAGAAGTAGAGTCATTTCCTCATAGACGTCTATGGGAGCAGAGGAGTCGCCCCCTGCTGGTCACTGCAGAGAAGTAGAGTCATTTCCTCATAGACGTCTATGGGAGCAGAGGAGTCGCCCCCTGCTGGTCACTACAGAGAAGTAGAATCATTTCCTCATAGACGTCTATGGGAGCAGAGGAGTCGCCCCTGCTGGTCACTACAGAGAAGTAGAGTCATTTCCTCATAGACGTCTATGGGAGCAGAGGAGTCGCCCCCTGCTGGTCACTACAGAGAAGTAGAGTCATTTCCTCATAGACGTCTATGGGAGCAGAGGAGTCGCCCCCTGCTGGTCACTATACAGAATGCGGTATTAAGAAAGGAAGCTTTGGATCCACACGGTAGAACCGGAGGATGCTCACTGTTCTGTTACACAACAATATAATACACTATCATTCAGAAGTGATGATCTACATTCATCTTCAAAAAGTAAAGTCAGATGTTTTGTAGCTATTTTTGACACAAACGTGATGCTCTGCAGCTTCCTCAGACGCTCAGACATTCATCCCACCTGTGGGGAATCAAGAGGAGATTTTCTCATCACTCCTCTGTGAGCTTCAGCTCTGCAAACACTCGTCTCCTCCGGCGGCTTCGGTCCGCTGCCGACACAAACCCGGCGTTCATCTCCCCGCTCTTTAATATTTCATCTGCTGCGATATGATGAGCGAGGACCCGGCCGACTCACCTGCAGCCGCGTGGAGAATCTCGGGGAAAAAGACTCAAAGAGTTTTATTATTCTTATTTTAGCGTTCTGACTCTGACAGTTTCATCTCTGAATTATTAAAAGCGCCGCTACCTGCAGCGAGTTCTCCTACACATTCACCTCACGGTCAGCCGCTCATTAATTAATCACAACGCTCGACTTATGGATTTTAATATCCTGAATCATTTATGTGGAAGCTTTATTTTAATCGCCTACAAACATCTAATCAATATAAGGAACTATGACTCTGTGGATAGAGAGTCTTAACTGTGAGAAGTCAACTCAACTTTGGGAGAGTTTTTATTTACCACACAGACTCTCCTGTTTGCTTCCAGTGAGGAGACGTACCGACCTTCTGCCTCTGCAAACATCAGCTTCAAGACTTTTAGCCGCGCTGATTATTTTCCTGTGACCTCCTCTCGCGAGGGGCCGCGGACTGGGGAGGGGGGAGGAAACGGCGTCTCTCTGGCCCGCTAAAGGTCGCCGTCTCATCTCCTCGTTCAGCCGCCTGTCTTCGATCCGGGTCACATCTCAGAGGGAACTCGCACTTCATGGACTCGTGAAACATGAAGTGTTCACCAAACATATCGTTTGAAGAGGAGAACACGTCTGAATGAGGTGAGAAGATGAATAAACCAGTCAGCGGAAGGATTCGCTTTAGGAGGCTTTGAAGGACGCTCCTCTTAGCGCCTCCTGGTGTCTCCGGGCTGAAGGGGGAGTCCACCAACAGCCCCTCCGGTTACACGGACGCTTTGAACTGTGGGTAATCGCTCAGTGAGGAGCCTGAATGTGCTGAGAGTTCTCATCATCCCCCCTAAGCCGACCTCTCCGCTCAACCTTTGGAAGGGAACCCGACAGACCACTTGATGCCCCCCCGGCAGGATTAAAGCACCAGCTTCCTCTTCGTCCTCCAGACGGTTCCTCTCAAAGGGAAAACCGGAGAGAACAAAGACGCTGCAGAGCATCATCTTCTCTTCTCGGGTCCTGCACACTTGAACTCGACGGCCTACAGCTCCTCCGCAGACCAAACCGAGGATCCTCCAGAAAGTCTCAGACGTTCAGGAGGAATAAAAACACAGAAATAAAGGAGCCTGAAGTGAAGCGAGAGGAAAGACAACGATGTGATGCAACGCTGGCGAGATCTCAGAGAACACAAACAATAAACCTTGGGCTCAGTCAGCAGAGTTCAGCGCAACACTCCCGTCTCTGTCTGCAATAAGTTCTGCAAAGAAAGAAGTACCTCACTCCAGCTGTGTCAGCATTAAAGGTACTTGTAGTACCAGGAGTAAAGGCAGCCCTCCAGCAGAAGAATATACTGTATTTTACAACGTTGTACATCAATTATGTGTTCATGCGTTCATCAGCTGGATGACGTTTCATCACTTCATGTAGTGCCGAGTTGCTTTTCATTACCTCATCAATAATGTTTGATCTTTTCTATTCATACAATTATATCGAACTATATTTTATATAAGTAACCAAAGTTAAATGTAGTGGAGTAAAAAGTACATTAGTCCCCTCTAGGATGAAGTAGCAGTATGAAGTACAAGTACAGCACATGAGTAAATGCAGCAACATCTTGTGTAATCCTTTTCTCTGTGTTTGACCTTCATCTAAACGTCACATTATTCTACTTTTAGAGTGAGATTTAAAGTCTGATTGAGTTCAGCGGCGAATCGAGAGACGTTTTCTCACGTCTGTGATAAAGAAACACTCTGATAATAAACGTTGTTAGATGATGGTTTTCATGTTTATTATCAAGTCTTTTTTAAACAGCAGAAACCAGTCGGAAGTGAAAATGTGTGCAGTGCTTCTGCTACGTGGCCCTGGGCCTCCTTTACCCCCCCAATCACCCCCTCCTCGGCTGATTATTGAAACTGTCCTCTGGGTGAGAACGTACAGCAATAACACGCAAAAAAAGCCAATTGGGTTAAACAACAAGCACATTGGCCCCCGTGCTGGAGGAAGGGCAGAATCTAATAGTCAGGTAGCAATATGTGAGCAGAATTACAGCATTAGTTTTCATCAGTGTCCCCCCAGCAGCGAGGGGGGGGGCACAAATCTAATTGAGAGAGAACGCATTATCTCCGCCATTGTTTGCAGGCTTTTCTCCTCGCTGGTGAAACTTTTCTCCGAGGTGGCGTGAGGAGCAGGTGGCATTGTGAAACTTTGAGGGCGAGACGAGGCGGCATTGTGAGGAGACGAGGTGGCGTTGTGAGGAGACGAGGTGGCATTGTGAGGGGACGAGGCGGCATTGTGAGGAGACGAGGCGGCGTTGTGAGGAGACGAGGTGACGTTGTGAGGAGACGAGGCGGCATTGTGAGGAGACGAGGCGGCATTGAGAGGGGACGAGGCGGCATTGTGAGGAGACGAGGTGGCGTTGTGAGGAGACGAGGTGGCGTTGTGAGGAGACGAGGCGGCGTTGTGAGGAGACGAGGTGGCGTTGTGAGGAGGAGACGAGGCGGCATTGTGAGATGTGAGGAGACGAGGTGGCGAGGAGGAGACGAGGCGGCATTGTGAGGAGACGAGGCGGCGGCGTTGTGAGGGAGACAAGGTGACGTTGTGAGAGACGAGGACGTTGTGAGGAGACGAGGTGCGTTGTGAGGAGAGTGGGAGTGAGGTGGTGTTGTGAGGAGACGAGGCGGCGATGTGAGGAGACGAGGCGGCGTTGTGAGGAGACGACAAGGTGGCGTTGTGAGGAGACGAGGTGGCGTTGTGAGGAGACGAGGTGGAGAGAGTGGCGTGAGGAGTGAGGAGTGGGAGACAAGGTGGCGTTGTGAGGAGACGAGGTGGCGTTGTGAGGAGACGAGGTGGCGGGCATGGATAAAAAATGACGATGTGATTGTCCGCATGGCCACGAGGCGCGTCGGCCCTTTGATTCGTGTCATTACATCGAGGAAATGAGGAAAGTGTTTGTCCCACTTTCCATTCATATTGTGGTGACGCCGTGGTCGCGTCTTCCCACTGGCGCTGATTTGCTTCTGGGAAACAGAGAGAAGGACCGCCGCCGTCTCTCCCGCCCAACATAATTGGCCGTAATGGCGGACTCGGCGAGCCGGCCCCAGTTGCTAGACGACCACGTTGAAAGCTTTCAAGTCGGGAGCCGCCAGCAAAATAGGTCGTTACACGGGATGTTTGGGGCTCACGAGGGAGTGGAGGGAGGAGGGGTGTTGAAGGGAGCCAGGGCGACGTTTGAGACTTGACCCCATGTACATTACATACATGTACATTTCATACATGCCATTACATTACATCACATGTCATTAAATTACATCACATACATGTCATTACATTCCATTACATTCCATACATACCATTACATTACATACATGCCATTACATTACATCCATGTCCATTATATTACATCACATGTCATTAAATTACATTACATTACATATACAGTCATTACATTTCCATACATACATTACATTACATTAAATTACATACATGCCATTACATTACATCCATGTACATTATATTACATCACATGTCATTAAATTACATTACATTACATACATGCATTACATTACAGCCATGTACATTACCTTACATACATGTACATTACATTACATGCATGTCATTAAATTACATCACATGTCATTACATTACATACATGTACCTTACATTACATTAGATGTCATTACATTGCATACATGTCATTACATTACATCACATGTCATTACATTACATCATATGTCATTACATTACAGCAGATGTCATTACATTACATACATGTCATTACATTACATTACAGCAGATGTCATTACATTACATACATGTCATTACATTACATTAAATCACATGTCATTACATTACATACATGGCATTACATTACATTACATCACATGTCATTTAGCGACTTACAATAAGTGAATTCAACCATAAAGATACAAACTCAGAAGAGCAAGAAACAAGAACGTTCAATTTCATCAAATGTTTAGACGCTACTCTGATTCTGAAGAGGGGTCAAGGTTCACGACTACAATGGTAGAGACAAAAAAGACAGCAGTGTTCAACATGTTCCTCAGGGTTTATATACTAAAGCATTTGTACCTGATGTTTCCTGATTCCTTTTACAGATGACGTCATCAGCGACACGCCGGCTCACGCCGGTCAAAATGGCTCAAAACTCTAAATTATTAAATTCTATAATTATATTTTGTTGGAAAAAGCACAAAAAACATATACGAACAAAAAGAATAAACAGCGAGTGGAAATTATCTGTAAAATATTCATCAGATGAGAGACAAAATTAAATATTTTCACTCTTTTAAACCTTTGCTAATGTTTTTTAGTCATAAAAACCAATATGATGTTTTATGAATTAAGAGAAAAACTCACAACTGTGTTTTAAATCCTCCTCCTGGGCTTTTTCAACCCCTGATATTACAGTGGCCTTTTGTCAATAAACAGTGCACACACACACAGACACACACACACACACTGGTCGTGTTCAAAGTCATGGTTTGGGCCCAGAGGCTGGTCAGCGGAAGCCGCTGTTCAATAAGTTATTAATACTTGATGCTGGTGGCCGCTGTGCATTATTTAACAATAATGATAACGTCTGTTCCATTATAGATTAAAGCCCCCCCCCTTTTATAATCAGGCCTCTGAAAAGACAGAAAATAGCTGTCCGACTCACAGCGAGACGAGGACTCGGAGGCCCAGGGAGGGAACCGTGTACAAATACATCAGTGGAAAACTGCAGACACAATCTGAGCTACACAGTCCAACAACTGGATCAATGAAGATTCATCTGTGTGTACATCTGTGTAATACAGGGAAAGCCATTTAGCCAGATACGAGGACCAAGAAATAAAAAGAACAGCTAAACACTACCTGTAGCTGAAGGAAAGACTCACTGTCATTTGATTGATTGTAAATATGAGTTTATGGTCTCAGCCTGTACAGCATTCCTGCAGCTCCTCCGACACCGATGACGAGCAGCAAAAATGAAATGCTCCTGATCTCCTCTCCTCTCCTCCTCCTCCTCCTCCTCCTCCTCAGCGCTGAGGTGTCACAGTCAGCAGAGTACTGCTCTGCCTCTTAAGGCCAGACAGCCTCATTATGCAGTGTGAGAGGACAAAGAAGAAAAACATGTCAGGTATGGCAGACGTGTCTGCTCCGTCCCTTTGTGCAGATAAAAAGCTCTCACCTCCTTTAACCTCACATGAAAACAGCAACCAGCCCGCGTGGGGGGGCGGTAATTGGCCTTCACGAGAAGGGGGCGTCCTGCTAGCGCGGGGCTAATGTCAGCGTGGCCCTGATTTGTTCTCCGCTTTATTCCAGTGGGATGACAGTCGGAGTTTGTGCCTCCGTTTACCGGAGAAAACCCGTTTTCTCTGAGGATGAACTGCATCTGGCTTCGTCATTAAAGAGTCCTGAAGCCGGGAAGTGTGGAAGTTATTAAAAGCAAACAGGCCGACGGTACACTGCAGGGAGCTGTCGTGCACCAAACAAATACTTTTACATTTCAAGGAGTAAAATGTACTTTAAAACCTCATTATTTTAGAAAAATTACAAAAAGGACATTTTGATAATACAGTGAGATTGAGATTGAGACAATGAACTCATGTTTACTGAGGGAATAAATAAAGAGTCATCTTCCCATAGACTTCTATGGGACCAGAGGAGTCGCCCCCTGGTGGTCACTCGATATATTTCACGCGTTTAGATGCTTGTGACAAACAAAGATGTAACAGATCTCATGTGATTCTGTTGAAATAAAAGAATTCCTGTAGAATGCTTTTCTACACCTCTTGTCATTCACTCTACCGTCAAAGAGACGATCTACTGGAACATATTTGGGTATTTCAGACAATGCCTTTGGCCAAGATGGGAGACTTTTCTCTGCAGGTTTATTAGTCCTGTCCAGAGAACCTGCTGCTGCATTATTAATGAAACAGTCATTTGACCACAGCAGCAGCAAGTCCACTGCATGTTTTTTATTTTTATGCACGCCGAACATTACAGCGACCGCTCCTATAGCTGCTGCAGTGAATGCCGAGCAAACGGCCCTTAATGAGGAGCCGGCTGCTCCGGGTGGAGGAGAGAAATCTCCGTACGATGCTGGATGCCATCCTGCAGAGTCCAGGGATTCACAGCGTCTAATTGGCTGGGCGGTTCCTGAAGGGAGCGCTGGATTACTCCACCATTAGTCCAACATGGATGGATGCGCCTCCCGCTCCGAACACGCCGCTGGAGGTATGAAGTCGGAGATTCATCTTGTTAAAAGCTCAGTTGTGAATCTTCCACTCGTTATAATTCTCATCTGTTTCGGTGTTTTTCATGTGCACATTTCACAGCTGGAGACACAGCGGGAAAGTTAACAAACCTGTTCATCTCTCTGAAAGTGCACAGCTTTCTCATCATCACACTCACACACACTTTAAGGCCAGGTCCTGAGAAAATGTGCAACTTTTAGCTACTTGTGCATTCATGTCAAGTGTGTTTGTGCTGGTTTTAATTATTCATTCACCGGATTAAAAAATAGATGAAATTATGAAATATATGAAACAAAATATGTATTTGCACCTGTATTTGAATGACTAAACTGTAAGAAATTGCTGTAAATTTACGGTGCATTTCTAACGGTATCTTACAGTATGTGATAATAACTGTAACATACAGTTAAATTTCCATCCCTTGCTTGTAAATTAACGGCCAATGTCATGAATAAACAGTTAAAGCTGTCGATTTACAATAATAGCAGACTACCGTAATTCAACTGCATGTTACATATATTTTATGAAGTGGTGGAAATACACATACAAGTGCAGTGAACCACAATCCATCTACATCTGTTGTAGGTTAATGTATGGAAGCCCATGTCAGCCACTGAAGAACAGGTCCTGTAAGTCATCATAATGAGATAGTATCTCATGAGATATGATGCCTTTGACTTACAGCACATTACTATACATGCAGCTGTCACTTTCATCCAAAACACTCATGGTTTGACATAGTTTTATGTGGAGATTTATGGGGATTAGGTGTCTTGCTCAATGACACTTCAACTTGGCACAGGGAGCAGCGAGGATTCAAACCACCGACCTTGTGCTGCACAGCACACCCTCCCTATCAAATGCGTCGCCTTCGCTGTCTTTTCAGTAGCCGGAATGTAAAGATTATAAATATTTGTATTATTCAAAGTGTTCATTGCCTAAAAGTCATTTGAGTGTTAATCGTGACCGACTGCTCCTGAACGTGACGTCAGACGCGTAATCTCAGTTCATCCAGAACACCTGTCAGTTCAACATGGGAGGAGTTTCTCATTGCCTCGTCTCTCCAAGTAACGTTGGTAAGTGTTATTTGCCTTCATGATTAACATTCTCCTTCTTTACATCTTGTTGTCTTCCTCAACTTTGTAACTTTAATATTTTACCAATGACAGTGTTTCTAAATATTTTATTTTGGTTTGTTTTACAGAGGCACTGGATTAAGGACGCCAGCCGTTTGCTGCGGTCAATTGAAAGTGTTCCATAGCGTATTGTTTCAGTTAGTTTACCTTGTTCCCAATGATTTAATGATTCATTTCTTTATTATTGTATACATGCGGCATATTTTATGTTTTGTTCTTGGTTACAAATGCCTAACATTATTGTCTTAAAGGCATCTAATAAACTCCAACCACTATGACTAAGATTAGTTTGGTTGTCTTTCTTTAATTTGTGGGGAATTAAATGCAAAAGTATACGGTTATAAGTAAACGGTAACATTCTGGTATTTATAACACAAAAACAGTAATCGTATGGTTACAAACTGTAATCCAATCTATGACAACATACCGTATATTACGGTAGGGCACTGTAAAATAAAACAGTAAGTTACTAGCGTCGACTGCCAGTAAATTTCAGTTAATTCACAGTAAAATTCGTTTAGTTTACGGTAACATACAGTAATCCATTTTACATTTAACATAGTGTAAAAACCATTTACGGTATTATACCGTCAAATAACGGTAAATTCCTGGCGTCCTTGTTGCCAGTAAAATACCGTTAATTTACGGTGACATTTTTTTGTGTGTATGGTATTAGGGTTTAGGTTTTGGGTTTTTTTGGAAGTTATGGAGTTTTTTCTCCTGTCAGGTAGTGAATGAGAGTGAATGTAGTGAAACGACAGCCCCACGAGGCAAATATTCCGATTTTGGAACATATAGAACTGAGTTAAACACAATAGTTAAAATGTGATGAAATGTGATGTCATCACTCATGCCATGTTATGTTTACATGATGAAGCTTTAAGCTAAAGGTGTGATCATTGAATTCGGTTCGGTCCGTTTAGGGATCGGAGGGTTAAAACGAACGAAGACATTACCTCCATTAACTAATCTCTTTGAGTTGCCTGTCCTTCCTCTTTATCGAGAGCCGTCTGTCATTTTCCACTCACCTTTGTCACCAATTAATGAACCGCACAGAATGAATCAAAAAGGAAAAACAAAAAGCTCCTATAAAGCGCCGCCGGGCAGAAGAGTGGCCATTCAACCTGCGATAAAAGAGACAAATTCCATCCCGTTTGTTTATCTGGGCGCAGCTTTTTGTTCGTCCGCACGCCGCCTGCAGCCGCTCTCACCGGAGAGGAGAAATATAATCATAGAACAAAAGACAGGAGGCCGAGCAGAGTTTGATTAAATCAGGACGGAATGAGATTCAGTGAGCGGCCATTGTTGGACGCCGTTAAGAGACTGTGTGTGTCTGTGTGTGTGTGGTAAGGTGTGTAATGAGCCTGCTGTTTAATTCATTAGTGCAGCCAGATGTGACACAAACGGGCACACGCACACGCAGGTGAAACGTACAACGCAGAGCTCAGGATGTGCAGGCCCGACAGTGCCTACATGCTTCATAAAACGTGCAACGATAAATCTGATGTGGTTGGTGTTAAACTGTTTGAGGGCTCTTTGTTCTGGGGCTGGAGGGTTAATACAAATATCCAAAGATAATCTGTCTCTATGGAAAAGGTGCTTTATTTGATTAAGCACTCGGAATATTCATTCTGAGGTCTTCGGGTCCTCGGTTATGAAACATTTATTCATTTTCCACATCTCAGACGTCCGCTGTAGGATCTGCAGCATGGATTACCCCATTGCATGCTGGGATACGATTAGAGCAGATAGAAACCCGAACATCCGTCCCGCTCTCCAGGGTCCTGATCAGGGGCCGCACCGGGGCCCCCTGGCCACCAGTTTATATCTAAAGGTTTCACAGGTGGATTAACTTTGCTCTGCTTTTAGACCACGTGAGTCCTGTTTCTGATGGAAGAGCGTGGAGGCTGTAAACAACTAAAGGTTAAGTATCGCGATTAAAGAACAGTCAATGGTACATTTCATCATTGTATTCACAGGCAACACAGTGTCTTTAAGTTACCGGGGCAAACAAAGTCAGTGGGGTTCATCCTCTGGGGAACAGCATCTCTGCACCAAACCTAGTAGAGACACATCCAACATTTGTTGAGTTATTTTAGTCCGACGGCTAAAACCCAACGTCTGGTTGTTGAATGAGGACGACTCAGTGTTGGAGAACTTTAAAAGTTGACTAACAGGGACAGAATGGACTCATCTTCTCTACAGAGACAAACACTAGTTGAAGCAAACAAAGTGTACTTTACAAGCACTGTGATTGGAAAACACACACACACACACACACACTCTCCTGCCTCAGCAGGAATCCACATCCCATAATTATGTTTGGCGGTATTTGCTGTAAAGACCCTCTCTCACTATTCACGTCTTCTCATCTGCTGCTTTCTGCTTCTCAGCGTCGTCCTTCAGCGAGTCGCCTCGCGAGTTGTCGACGCGGCACAAAAGGCGAAGCGTCGGCTTCCTGAACGCAGCTCTGAAGAAAGGAGCGCTTTTAAGGAGACGAACAGGAAGTGGGTGCCGACGCAGCCCAAACAGCTGCTCGCTCCTCTCTTCCTGCCTCTCAGCCCCTCGTCGTCTGTGCTGAGGCTTTCTTCGTGTGATGCGTTGTGCAGCCCGCCGGCTCTGATTGGTTCCTTTCTCTCGCTGACTTCACAGGGAAACTGGAGAGGGTCTTTCTGCTTGTGATGAAAAACACACTCCAGGCTTTCTTTTTTCCTTCAGAGCGCCGTTTTCTCCATTTCTGCCTCGTTTGAAGACAAAAGACTTGATGTCATTGGCATCAATTTGAAAAGAGTATCGAAACTTGCAAAGACATGAGAATGTTGTTATTTTTAGCCGTCGGCGTCTTGTTGTCAAACTAAACACCTCGGCTTCTTCTGTGTTTCTCCCTCGATGGATGGACTGTCATACATTTCATGCTTTTTCCTTTTTTTGCAAGGTTCTTAACTGAATGAATGAGTAGCAGCCGCCATAGGACCTGGACGACAAGGAAAGATGCTGAAATGCTTCTTCTTCTTCTTCTGCAGCAGCAACATTTAAAGCCTGGGCGCATCTACGTCAGTAACATCTTCCGTAGGAATTCTGATCGACATGCAAAGAGTAAAAGACAATTGTGTCTAATGATGGAACATGTCGCACAACACTAACACACTAACACTTATCCTTTGTGTGTGTCCTCCCAGCCTGTAAAGTGGACCCTTCGTGTTCCATTGCCAGTCTTTTTCTCATCTGGCTGAATTTTAATTAGCGCTATATTCTTGAAAATCCACATTTTAATGAACAAAACCTTGTGCGTGTCGCCGGCGCTCCGATCGCTTCCTCCGATCGCACATTAGAAAAGGAAAGTTAATTAAAAAGATATCACAAAAGGCTGTCGGGCTAAACTCGCCTTTTCAATTACACTTTCTCTGTAGGTCTAAAGCTCTCAATCAGCAAATATCCCGACGGCCGCGTCCTCCTGAGCGCTGCCTATCTGTGCTTCTCTGCTGATGGTCCAATGAGCAGACATCTGCAGGTGTGGACCTCAGGCGGAGTGACGCAGCGCGACAACGTGTCACAGCAACTGACTCTCCGAGGCCTTAGAGCAGATTTAAATACGCGTGTCCACCAGTGGAACAGCGACACGTTTGTTACTTAAATGAGTAGGACTAGAATCCAGCTAAGTCGCTACTTAAGACCCGATAGAAGCATCCGCAGCGTCTGTGTCCGCCATCGACTCCCACGCCGCCGTGCTCAACGCGTTTCTGTCAACCGTCACCCGAGAGGAAGCTGAGGACAAAACAATATATATATGTATATATACATATATACATGTATATGTATATAAAACGGAAACAAAGGGAACCTGGGATTCCTCCTGCTGAAGAGCACCCTGACAGAAGGAAGGGGGCGGGGCTTCTGAGACAAATATTAAACATCCTACCTGTTGTACTTGTGAAGTAAAAGTACCTCATACCACTGTGCAAAAGAACTATCAGATATTATCAGATAGAAATACTCTGTTCTTTCTATTAACTTTTGTTTTCATCAAATCTGAATCCAGAATGATTTTCCTCCGGCCTCGGCGTCACGGCCCACATCTCCATTCACCATCAATTATTCAAATGAATAAGAAAGTGGGATGAAACCGCCATGTGGTCCGACAGTCAGATTAGTTCAAATCCCTAAATGAATCTATTGAAGTTTCATTTTCATCTCTAAACGCCGGCCGAAGGAGAGAAGCCGCCCATGAATGTTTAGTATCTTAGGCTTTGCTTTCCAAGAAAAAAACTAATTTCATAAATAATAATAACAGTGACATCATCGCTGCCCCCGGGATGGTTGCTCAACCTGCTGCACCTCAATAAGTTTGATGAATTATGGATAAATAAATGATTTTGCGGCGTGAGATTGGGGTGAGAAGCGGCTGCGTCGATGAGGTCGGAGAGTTTATTCCTGATGGAGGACCAAGTCTCCAGACGGCTTTCGTCTTCTTACTGTGCAGCGGCTCTGAACGTAGACTCACGGGAACTTTTGTGGAATATTTCAATAAAAGCTTGGTAGAAGAGAATGATTTGTCTGATAAAACAGAGTCTTGATGACTGATCAAAGTTGCAAAAAGTCCATTTATTGCTTGCAAGCAGGAGGTCAAACACAGAGCACGTATCAGGGTGCTCGGCGTAATGACGTCTCCGAGCAGTAAGAACGCTGAGTTTTTATACACATGTGAAGAACATTCTCCGTGCCAGATACGAGAAGCTGCAAAGCAGGTTGAGATAAGAACCCAGGTGAAGCTGAGGGCAGCACACACACACACACAAGATCCTCCTCAGTGGCCGCTGCAAATCATTATTAATTGACATAAAGTAAAAAATGTCGATCCGGAACTTTCGTACTGAATAAGATATGAACCAAGACCATGAAGAGGAGTCCTTTGTTTTGAAGCGTCTATGAGATCGAGGCGACCGCCCTCCCTTCTCAGGACACAGCTGCAAATTAACGTTTTGTATCATGCTGCTCTTTGCACATCAGGGTCAAATACAGGACACTTGAGACACGGCTTCAGCACAAAACAGTGTTATAACGTATTTTACCATTACAAACTATTGATACAGAAATACAGATTGAGGCTTCTCATTATGCACAGCTTCTTTAGAACTAATAGAAATGTGTCTCTATCGACTCTGCTCATAGTAGTTCCACAATGGCTTCACGCAGGTTCTTAACCAGAAACACAGACATTCTTCTCAATGTCCCTGATGTTTTCAGCAGCACAGACGCACCTTCAATAGACTCACTGCCCCCAGACTGTCGCTGTGCATCAATGATTGGGCTTTATGGAGCGGATACAGCTCTGCTTTTACCGTGCCACCGACAAACCCGACAGAACGTGGCCCAGGAATTCTGAATGTTGGTGTCGATCATTCTGTTGGATGTTTATGTTCGCGTTCCGTGTGTACGCGGCGGGACGCCGTACTCAAAAGGTGTGCGTGTTCGTGTGGTGTAGCCCGTAGAAACTCGACTCTATGAAGTTATAAGTTGGTCCAATAAACCAACGGCTTGGATTCAAAGTACGGACCGCTCGCTCATTTCGACAGTTGGTGTGATCTCAAAGGGTTCCGTGTGCAGGCCGACAGACTCGGACAGTTGAAGAGACGTTCCACGCATTCATGCGTCTATGTCACACACACCTGCATGTTATCTACCTCACCTGTCATTTCTCACCTGGTTCTCCTTGCCCTCCTCACCTGCAGCACATCCCCTCATCATCCACTCACCATTTAAGCCCGTCACGTTCTGTTGTTCCCTGACAGATTGTCGTGTGTGTTTTCCAGCGTTTTTGCAGTTAAGCCAGTTTTGCCTCTGTCCTGACCTCGCCTGCCTTTTGACCCCGGATTCCCTGCCTGCCCCTCCAGCTTTGTTTGCCTGCTGACGGATCTCCCGGTTTTGACCTTGCCTGAATTGTTGATTTAAATCAGTCCCATTCTGCTATTGTCTCCCATTGTTGTCTGAGTCGTGCTTTTGGGTTCCATCGTGCACCGGTACCAGTGACCATTACAGTTTCTGGAGAATAGTGTCGCACCCGGAGGTAGAATCTGCGTTAAGCCTAGCGGCAGACCCACTGAGGTCAAAGCATCGTCCTTTAGGAAGAGTCCTAAGAGGCAGAACATCGAAGCTTCACGTGTTGAAGCTGCATTCTCTGTAGAGACCAGCAGGGGACGACTCCTCCGGCCCCATAGAGTCACCACCAAGTCACCATAACAGCCAAGAAAGTCCTGAGTGAAAGTGATGTTCCAGAAAGGACGGTGAGGTCTGCTTGCAGGTTCAAATCCCGTTTCAGAGCCACAGTCACGTTTCAGCTGCAGCCTCAAAATCCACTTGATTTTTCTGGACCTTCCCAGGGATGAATTTACCCATCAAGACGCGGCGCTTTCTACAGACGACAACAGACGTGTATTTTATTTCATTTTTATAAAGCCCCTGCAGTGTGGCATTAAAGTGATTTTCTAATAAGAAGCAGAAGCAGCGGAGGGAAGAGGGAAGATAGGAAGAGTGAACGCTGATTTGAGGAAGATGCCTCGCAGCGGTGATCCCTCCTCCTCGGCAGCTCGTCGGGTTTGATGTGGCAGAGCGAGCCGAGCGGCGGCGCTCAGCCTCAGAGCCCAAAGACGCCGAGAGACAGGGAAGCTCATTTCAGGGCCGACTAATTTCCCCATTATAGGTGCACAATTATCCCAGTGTGACTGCGAGCACAGATAGGAGGATATCCGAGAGGTAAGACGGGACGAGCGAGGCCTCGTTACTGAGAGAGAGAGAGCGAGGGAGGGGAATGCCACCGCTTTAGAAGTTTCTCATCTCTTAATTGCGATCAGCGAGGAGAGTTTAGCGGGTTTAATCTGCTCAAGGACGCAGACGGAGGATGCAGCTTGTGAGCTCTGCAAACAACACGAGGTGACTGTTAAGAAGATGGAGATGTCCTGACAGCGTCGCGCGGAGACCGGTGAGCTTCATTATCCGTTCCAGTGAAGGAAGAGACGGAGACGCAGAGACATCCAGAGACAACGTGTTCCAGCCAACCCGCAGTTAATATTAACAATGAATCAAGTCCGATCACAATAAACAAACAAGCAGTTCCTCTTCTGTTACTATTTTAACCTCTTTGCACGCTGCATTAAACGTCTCACAATCACATCGAATCTTCACATGATGAAACGTGGGTGTCACCGCCTCCGAGCCGCTGAAAACCCGTGTGAGTGATTCACAGGCGCTGAGAAGAGCTGTCGAGAGATCAAACAAACCACATGTTGCCCCTGCGCGCCACAAGTCACCGCTTCAGGCAGACGCGATGGGTTAAGAAGAAGCGGACATAGTCATTGTCGCCATCTTGGAATACGGCCATCATGTGTTTTTTTGCCAGCGGAAGAACAGGAAGTGATCTTCTAAGGACTGAGGAGGACATAGAGGTGCGTATACGTCCCTAGTAGAGACCTGTCAATCAGTGTGTAGCCCCGCCCCTGAAGAATCCCCTACTTGGGTTCTGAAAACGGACCCAGTCGGCCGCTCTTCTCACAGAAGGAACCTCGTGTTTCGATGAAGTGTGACACGTTCCTGCTTCTCTCTGAGGCAACTTACCGCTCGGCGTGCGGCGTGCTGACTGAGCGCTCTTCGCTGGAAGTGGAGCGCGTGTGTGAGAAAGCTCGTCCTCCTCACAGGGAACGTTGGAGAACCCAGATGAATATTTCCCCAAAAATCAGTCAGTGAGCAAATTTGAACTGCCCCCAAAAAGACGATGGGTTTACTCATAATAATGATAATAATATTTTATTAATCATGTTATTTGAAAATTAAAGAAAAACATTTTGCTCCAAAAAAAAAAGTTTAAAAAAACAACTGTTGTAGTGACTACAGGTACATTCCACCGTGGACGCTGTGACATCACTGCTGATTGGCCAGAAGTGGAATATTGAGCGTTGCTCATTATTCCACACAGACTAAAACAACAGAAGAGATATTTTATTCACTTTTATTATTTCAGGATCCACAAAGCCAACACTTCCTCTCTCTCTCTCTCTCTTGTTTCCTCTCCTGCTCCTCCAATTAGGCAACTCTCCCAGGATGCAATGCAACATTTGTCTCCATTAGTTATGTGGGTTATGAGGAGGGAGCTGTGCATTGTGGGTAAAGCCCCAGTGAAAACTTCTTGGAAGCCTCACGCAGCGATCCAATTACAGCGGCGAGGAGAGAATCCTGAGAGCTCCTCCTGCTGACTGCAGCAACGCTATAAATCACACGGGCCGAGCATCGATCAGCCGTTCCTCCGACTCGGGGGGCGGGGCTACGTAATCAACGCTGAGGGAACGCTGAGCTCGTCATCATGGAGCCCCAGTGCGGCCTCGTTTAATTATACTGCTGAGGAGAGGTGTGTTTCAGGTGAGAATCAGAAGCCGGCCTGCTGCACGTGGTCACGGTGATGTCACCGGTCACTGAAACCTGTCAATCAGCGTGTAGCCCCGCCCTGAAGCATCCCCTGCGTCATGGTCTGTTTGACTCTGAATGTGTTGTACTAAAGGAACATCAGGCTGTGTTGAAACTAGAGACTGAGACCATAAACTCATGTTTACAACGTTTACTAAGGGAATAAATCAAGAGACGTCTATGGGAGCAGAGGAGTCGCCCCCTGCTGGTCACTACAGAGAAGTAGAGTCATTTCCTCATAGACGCGTCTATGGGAGCAGAGAGTCGCCCCTGCTGGTCACTACAGAGAAGTGGAGTCATTTCCTCATAGACGTCTATGGGAGCAGAGGAGTCGCCCCCTGCTGGTCACTACAGAGAAGTAGAGTCATTTCCTCATAGACGTCTATGGGAGCAGAGGAGTCGCCCCCTGCTGGTCACTACAGAGAAGTAGAGTCATTTCCTCATAGACGTCTATGGGAGCAGAGGAGTCGCCCCCTGCTGGTCACTACAGAGAAGTAGAGTCATTTCCTCATAGACGTTTATGGGAGCAGAGGAGTCGCCCCCTGCTGGTCACTACAGAGAAGTAGAGTCATTTCCTCATAGACGTCTATGGGAGCAGAGGAGTCGCCCCCTGCTGGTCACTACAGAGAAGTAGAGTCATTTCCTCATAGACGTCTATGGGAGCAGAGGATTCGCCCCCTGCTGGTCACTACAGAGAAGTAGAGTCATTTCCTCATAGACGTCTATGGGAGCAGAGGAGTCGCCCCCTGCTGGTCACTACAGAGAAGTAGAGTCATTTCCTCATAGACGTCTATGGGAGCAGAGGAGTCGCCCCCTGCTGGTCACTACAGAGAAGTAGAGTCATTTCCTCATAGACGTCTATGGGAGCAGAGGAGTCGCCCCCTGCTGGTCACCTGCTAGTAGTATGGATGTATGGCCACGTGAGAATTGGCCGTTAAATTCTTGTTCCCATGACGATGGAGCCTGTTGGGCTCCGCGTCCTCCCTCCATGGCTCACTATGGTAACAAACACAGTACTTTAACCCCGACGATGCTCGTCCGCTAAACCAACAAAGTACTTCTGTTGCTGGTGGCTCACGACTACGAGGATTACGCACTAATCCTTGTGTGGGAATTACAGTCTCTCGTTTCTATTCGTTCTGGATAAGAACCTTCTGGAATGAGCAGAGTACAAGTCGGATTGTCCAGGACTGACCACACGGGATGAGCTCTACCACGGCTCCTTGTCCTCCTCCTCAGGAGCCTCGGGCTCAGCAGGAGAGCAAATAGCAGCGAGACCTCCTCTTCTCCCTGGTGCCAATGCTCTGTTTCCCTTGTCTTCACACTTTCAGGAATCAGGAAACATTTATTGCCAAAATATGTCAAACATACAAGGAATTTTACTTTGTGCGTGACAGTGTGACAATAGACAACAAGACAGCAGCGCACAAGTAATACAATAAAATAAATGATTCGAGTAGGAATCCTTCAGGATTAAGGGACATTTAAAATCCCTCACTCTTTACCCCCTGCAGTGAGTCAACGCCGTCACGCTGTAACGT
>BMAF01000002.1:35126689-35129189 GCA_014132575.2 Gasterosteus nipponicus
AAGGCGCCAGGGGATATGCTACTGAGTAATGTGTGGGCAGGGAATGCTGGGAAATGTCCTAGTGTCGTTTAAAGAAGTGTTTCTTTTAGCATCTTGTTACGGAGGACGTCTGAACGCTGTGGGACTCACATCGTACAGTATGAACACACAACACATGTCCCACAACATATCGCCATAAGTCTCAGGTTTCTGTCTTTACGAGTTGAGACAACTGAAGCCTAAATCATAGTTCTGTATTTTCAGAGAAACGCAAAGGACACGCAAGAGCCCCTCGCGTGTCCCTCCCGTGTCCCTCGCATGTCCCTCGCGTGTCTTTTCACTCCTCCTTGCGTGCGTCGACCCATTTTTGTAGACCAGCGTGTAAAGCGACTGGTCCTCCTGCAGCAGCAGGCTGTGATTGGTCTCTGACTACGTCCTTTACGGAGTCTCACGTCTCCGTTTTCACAGCACAATACGGCCGTTATTAAAGAAGAAGAACGTTGGACGAGAGAACGGATCAGATTGAAGAGCTTTTAAATATGAGCGCTTGTACAAGCCGTCATTGGCGGACTATGAGGACGCCGGACGGCCTCTGATTCATGGAGGGAGATCTCCACAAACGAGGGGAACAAAGTCGTGGAGGAAAATACGGGACAAATGTGTCCTTGATGAAAAGCAGCAGTGTGGATGCACGGGGCAATAAAGTCTATGATCAATAAATAAAGCAACCAGCGACTTCCACACACAAAGACGTGACTCTCCAGGTCGTCTTCAACAAAACACGTGACTCCACCTGTTGTTCTGGAGGTGAATCGCTCTGCAACACACGCAGGACTTTACAACCAGGAAGTGAAACCAGCGCCTTAAACAACTTAGTTGATCTTCAATATCTCCCATAATGCACTTTGACAGTCTGTTAAAAAAGGCTTCTCTGAGATTCAAAGGAGGAGGAGGAAGAGGAGCCCCACGCTAAACAACACGCTCCTCCTGTCAGCGTGGACGACGCAGCGTATAGCGCTCGGCGCTTGTTGGTGTCATGGCGGCGGTTGGCGGTAACGGGGGCGGGCTCAAATACCAGCTGCCAATCGGCCGGCTCGTGACCTTTTGTCTGGTTCTTCTGCCTGTGAGGAGAGCTGGAAAACAGTCCAGTCCAGCAGTCTGCAACCCGCCCATGGACCCGCTCACTGCTGACCACGGCGTTCACTTCGGATCGCTCTCTTCATCACGCGTCCTTTTCTTTCTAAACAGATTCACACATGCAGGTGTTCATGTCGCTGCACTGCACGTTGTGAGGCGCTGCAGTCAAACGTGTGTGTGTGTGTGTGTGTGTGTGTGTGTGTGTGTTGGCGTTATCAAGAGTTATTGGAAGTGTGTTCCCTCCAGAAGGTGTTTTTTGTGAAACTCTCTCGCGGTGGAATCACTGCCCCCAGCCCCTCTACTGCCCCCCAGCCCCTCTACTGCCCCCCAGCCCCTCTACTGCCCCCCAGCCCCCTTCCCTCCTCCTGGAGAAAAGAAACTGACTGTGACTAACGAGGGAACTCCTCCTCTGAGCTCCGTCCTTCCAGCGGGAAGAAGAAGACGGAGAGCGATGCTTCAGCTGCTGCGTGACTCGCATGACCAATGACGGACGCTACGAGGGTCCGCCTCCTCCCCATCGCCCCCCCCCCTCTCATGGAGCCCCCGTTAGTTCTCCGGTGAATGGATGTGATTCGTTAGGAAACTTTGGAGAAGTTACCGAGGAGAGAAAAGTTGTCTGAAGCACTGCAGGGACTTCTCTTCCACCTTTAGTACCGGCTCCTTTCTTGTGTGCTGTCAATCAAAGCAGCGCTGGAGGGGGGCTTTATTTTGTGTCCAACACAAATAACAACACCTCTCCACACATCTGAGGGCGTCTCACAGGCGAGAGAAAGAGGCCGAGGGCCCCGAGAAGAAACGCTGGGAATCAACATTCACAGGACATGGTGGACCACACACACACACACACACACACACACACACACACACACACACTGTGTTTTACATGTCCACTGTGTGTGCAACGCTCTGATGGTTGTGTGTGTGTTGCAGTCTCACTCACTCAAAACAACAGCACACGACCTTCAGAATATCAGCTTTTCCTAAAGTTCTTGTTAGTTCACAAACAAACGTAGAGGGAACACGTCGCCGTTGTTTCCTGCAGTACAAATCAGAGTATTTAAACGTAAAATACAGAGATATGGTCCTTGGAAAAACCCTGACGACGACGAGAACAACACACACACACACACGCACACGCACACACAGGAACCTCGTGGCCACCATTGTCCCGCCTTCAGCTTGTCTCGGCCTCATCGGGCTCTTTGTGTGGAGACAAAACCTGCAGCGCGTCGATCGCTGAAGCAGATTCCGGTCACGCGCTGCAGACACACATCCTTTGTTTGCTGAAACAATGTGGCAGTGAGTGATGAGCCGTGTTACTGATAGCAGCTGATAAACAACAATCTGCATAACAACGACCTCGCAGCCAACGGCAAATAAACAC
>BMAF01000002.1:35134189-35160770 GCA_014132575.2 Gasterosteus nipponicus
CCCAACTGGAGGAGTTTCTCTATTGAAGGTATTCGGCTCTGCTCCCGTATGTGCAAATATAGTTATTAATGTATAAACTGCATTAGAAAAATCCACAAAAAATTAAATTTTGAAACTTACACGTGTAAGAAACCGACTTGCTGCAAATGATTCCAAATGAGAGCAGGAAGGAGGAAAAAGGGAAGGACTGTCTGCAGCTCTTTGATATGCTGAACAAATAGCAGCATTGAAAGATCCTATTTTTCTCTCCTCCTTTTAATGCGCAGTTTCAAATGCTAAAGTCACGGAATCCTTTCTTTAGTTTTGGGCTCTGACACATGCTGAAATAAATGCACTTTCTTTCCATTGTAATGTGTGTTAAATATTTCAGAGATTTCTGGCCCTTTTTCTCTCACTGAGTGAGAGAGGATAATGGAGGGCCACGAGAACGGCGTCGGAGACGAAAAGACGTCGGCGAGGCGAGAGGCTGATCTGCTCTGCTGAATATGCAATGTCCATTCTGTTTCCCATTGTGTTGTCAGAGAGGGGAAAATGTGTTGGCGTGTTCGGTCCTGTGGATCAGCTTGCAGCTCCCTGAAGCTGCTGCTGATGGTCCGGTCCCCCTCTGACGGACTGAAGCATCAGAACCCAGTGTTGGTTTTGTGGTCTCTGACCAAAATCCCCAGCTGAGGTCCAAATTTTGGGGGCGGGGCGGCAAAAACTACTTAAGTGGTGAGGAGACCGACCCCATTTTGGGTCGTTGTTGTCCGTTCTCCAGTATGGAGTCTCCTGTTTGCAGTTCTATTCTGGATGATGAGGAATATACAACACAAATAGTTGCTGTTATTCTGCAGATGACACTCTCATTTACATGACCCACTAACCAGCGGGCACTGGTCCAAAGAAAGAGTCAAAGCATCCACCAAATGAATTATAACAACGCTTTAGTTCTTTCTGGAGCCAACAAAGAACGATTCAAAGTCAAAAGTCATCCTCAGAACTCACGAGCCAGGCAGTGGAACGGACGTCACGGACGTCGGTCTGCATAATGAGTGCGACAGCTTTAATGGAGGAAATGCTACATTGCAGAGTATTAGAAGCATGTTAGTGTAAACTTTACACTGCCTTCAATCGGCGAGGGTCGTCTTTGTGTGGGTGAACTGGAGGCGTCTGGATATCAGGCTGGATTATTCACACATTTGACCTCCGACCCGGAGCAGCAACAAGCAGCCCGGCGCTCGGTAAATTGGACGATTACGGTTCGTGACTCCGTTCCTCCCGCATCTCCTACGAGGTCAGAAATAGACTCCGTCGTCTCGGTGATTCCTCCCACATGGAGAATATTTGACATCTCGCTCCCGTTTCTCTGTCTTCTTAAGATGATCTTTTATTACACAATCCGGAGAAAGGAGTGACAGGTGAGAGAGAGAAGCGTGATGGGAGATAATTATCAAATTGAAAGTTTTGTTTGCTCTGAAGGATCATCCTCATGCTGAATGAGTACGAACGCACATCCATTCTCATTGGTGGAGGAAGGCTGTGATGTCATGCATTTTGGGGCTCCTGTTGAGACCAACAGATTAATATTAAGAGACATTTGTGACTAAAATACAGAAGCAGCTTCATGTGAAGTGAACACACGTGACGAACTCTGAATCCTCTTTAGCTCCAATCCAACTATCCAATGATATTTTTTCAAATTTTATACCTAAGACCTCGAGGAACTCTTTCATCTTCTCGTCCAGCACATCTGAGAGGATGAAGCTGATACATCTCGCATGTGATGGACGAGACCCAGCTGGAGGAGTGGGACTGAGAAGGTGTTGAACTTTAGATACATTCCATTCAAACTAATAACACACAATATCATTTGCATACATTACGATGTTATTTTTGACATACATTGAGACGTTACTGCTCCCAAGGAGTGAATTCAAAAGCTACCCTGCAGTGTATAGTAATGAAAATGAGCTCCACCCTCACCGGCTGCATTATTAATACAAGGAACACTTCATATCCAATGCGAAAAGATCATCATGCAAAATATCTATATATTTAAGTGTATGTTGATGCTTATGCTTCTGGATATTTACTTCAGTGTATCTGGGTACTTCTTCCACTGCTAGTGGATAGTCCTCCTCCTGCCTTCACTCCTGCTTCACGTCCAAGATGTTGCAGTTTTGTTTTTGACTGTCGAGTAAACCGATGACACAGGCGATGAATGGATGTGTGTGTGTGTGTGTGTGAACTCACACTCACACACTGAATCTCAAACTTCAGCAGCGGCTCGACAGCGATGGAGCAGGAGATCAAAGCGACCAGGAAAATAGCAACATCAAATGAAGAGTAGGAAAACATCTCAAAGTACATTCCTCGCCCAGCACCCCCCTCCTCAAAAACACACCTTCTTGACCCTCTCAGTGTGTGTGTGTGTGTGTGTGAGCAGGTTCACCCTCAGGTTAAAAAGATACAGATAATGATGCTTAAGATGAAACAAATCTCCAGGTTAACTCTCTAAACTATGGAATTCTTTTTTGTAATATTTGACTTGCCTTACTGTACGAATACGTTAAAGCATTTCCACTCTTGTCTTTTTCCAGTGTTGGAAAAAAAGATATGCTTCTACACTTAAAGACCCTTAAAAATGAAGAGGTAACTTTGCCATCCATTAAAATCCATCCATCTGTAATAATGTCAACTTGTCATGCGATAAAGAAAAAGAGCTTCTTATATGGTTGAAGGACTAAAGAAACCCTCAAAAACCTCATTACAGGGTTCTCTTTCAGCCTTAGATATAAATGGATTTCCTCAACTGTTAAAGGAACATTTCATTCGTCATGTTTAAACCTCAGGGATGGAGTTCCCTGGTCATCACTAGCCTGTGTTTCTTTGGAGAAAGGGTTTGTGGTCCCATTAGAAAGAGATGGGGGGGTTGTCTCCTCTGCTGGCACCCCGATGTTGGCTTTCATCCTGATGCAGGATTCTGGACTTTTTCTATATAGAAAGATCTATGTTGATACTCAGGGTTGTTTTTCACTGTCTATTCATGATAAATACATTTACTTTCGTACTGTAGTATTTAAAGCTTTAGTTTGTTGATGTTTTGGGGGGATTCCATTTACTCATTGTATAGATGACAGGAGGTGAGGCCCCCAGAGACTCTTGTCAATCAAAGTCAGGAAAGACAAACCAATCCGGGGAGGGAATCTTTAATTCATGAATAAGGAAGATGGAGAGGCAGAAAAGGTTACAAATCTGAGCAAACGCAAACAACACAATGTGGTGTTTACACTGCAGGGCTGATGAGGGAGGTGGAAAGCAGCTAAACAAGTGGGCAGGTGGGCGAGGAAGGTCAGCTGCTGGGAAGGGGTTACTGCAGGGCAGCAGGGAGTGACTGGATAGCAGGGAGTTCATGTCAGAGTGAAACAGAGGTAACAAAATGAAAGAACAACAACGGAACGCACTGGTGTGGACTATAAGCAAAGCTAGCTGTGCTCTGTGGCGAGCTGCTCATCTCTACTGAAGGCTGAAGGGAGAGGAGCATGAAGGAGAGGGAGGCATAACTCACCCGAACTGCTGTTGGATTTGTTAGGTTCACCTTTGACTAGCAAAACCACGAAAGAATAGCTACTTTGGTTATATATTGATAACATCCCTGGGGAAGCAGAGGCCATAACAATTTTGTACGTTAGGCTTCAGCAACACAGCACCACCATGGACCATCAGGACACATCACAGTGAGCTTCAGAACCATGGAGAGCACCATGGACCACCAGGACACATCACAGTGAGCTTCAGAACCATGGAGAGCACCATGGACCACCAGGACACACCGCAGTGAGGCTTCAGCACCGTGGACCATCAGGACATATCGCAGTGAGGCTTCAGCACCATGGAGAGCACCATGGACCACCAGGACACACCGCAGTGAGGCTTCAGCACCATGGAGAGCACCATGGACCACCAGGACACACCGCAGTGAGGCTTCAGCACCATGGACCATCAGGTCACATCGCAGTGAGGCTTCAGCACCATGGAGAGCACCATGGGCCACCAGGACACATCGCAGTGAGCTTCAGAACCATGGAGAGCACCGTGGACCATCAGGTCACATCGCAGTGAGGCTTCAGCACCATGGAGAGCACCATGGGCCACCAGGACACATCGCAGTGAGGCTTCAGCACCATGGAGAGCATTCCCCCACAAAGATACCCGACTAGCGGTTGACAAGTTGCATTGTGGGTAGCCAGGTTACGACGTGAGGTACAATGTGTGTGATTCCCTTTTGGTTTATATCAAACACTCTGTAAATGGTTACTGTTGTCTTCTGCCTTGTGGTGAGAGGAAGTCAAAATATAAGATCTTAATCTAAACACATTCAGCATTTAGAGATAGATATAAAACACTTTCATGACAAAAAGGCCAATTCTACTAATAGTACTCAAATTCAAAATCATATTATTTTACCTACAAAAATAATACTTTAACCATTATGATAATTAACAATCATAGTGGTAATACTCATACTCACAATAGTACACTCGCAGAAACAATACTTTATATTGTATATATGTACATATACTTTATGTACTCACATTATATGCATATTAGCAGAAATGATAATGCTCACATATTCAATATGCAGCTCGTAATAATCACTTAGAATTACAATACAATCATCATGCACAGCAACACCACTCACATTCACTCACAGCAATACAACTAATACTCACACTCACAGTACTAATACTCAGTTTTAATACTTGTGCCCCCTCCCCCGCCCTACCTACTGCTCATTGTTTCTCCTTCCTCCCGTCCGCTCTCCTCTCTCTCTGTTCACAGCCTTATCTGCTCTTCACCAGGTTATTAGTTCCTTTGCCATCACCATGGCAACAAAGCGCTGCGCCTGCCTTACCGCCGTCCATTATGTTTCAGAACAGAGAGAGTGAGGGAGAGGGAGAGAGGGGTAAGGGGAGAGAGAGCCAGAGGCAGAGGGGGAGAGAGAGTGATAGAGAGAGATTAATAGAGAGAAGGGAGAGAAAGAGAGTAGGAGGGGAAGAGAAGGATGGCGAGAGGGTGGGAGAAAGAGAGGAGGAGAGGGGAGAAGAAAAGGAGGATGGAGTGAGTGAGAGGGGGAGACAGGGGGAGAGCAGGAAAAGGAGAGGGAGAGAGAGAGACTGAGGGTGAGAGAAAGCAAGCAGATGGGGAGAGAGGGAGAGAGGGAAAGGGTGAGAGTAGGGAGGCGCAGGAGGGGGAGGGAGAGGAGAGAGAGAGAGAGAGATGCAGTGGAGAGGAGGATCAAAGCCACTACAGCGACGAGCGAGGATGAAACCAACAGTGAGTCTCTTTCTACTCCAAACCCCAGTGGACCCCCTCTGTGTGTAGTGTGTGTGTGTGTGTGTGTGTGTGTGTGTCGGGGTTTGATAGCCGGGCATCGACCTTTGGAGTGTGTGGGATTGTGTGTGTGTGTGTGTGTGTGTGTATAGTGGCGTTCGTGTTGAGCGTTATCGTTGCGATGTGTGTGTGTGTCGTGACTCATTTAGCAAGAGACTCGATGTGAACCAATGTCCACACACACCTGTGGCCTCACACCTGAGTACTCGTCCTTCCTCAGGTAGACTGCTCAGCTCCGCAGAAGATGAATCCTAATTCCACAGGCTGGCTGCTGTGAGTTCAACAGGTTTTCTCAGGTTTGTGTCAACAGTTTGGTTAAATCTTTTAGTTAAACGCCCTCGGATGAACAATAAGTTCTTACAAGAGTTACATAACATGTAATTATATTATATATTATTAGCATATATTATAAAGGTTCTCAGGACACTGAAACCAAACTTCGGAGGACCGATACTCACAGACCTCTGACTCCTGCTTCTCGCTCTAAGCTTGTGAAAATCCCAACATTGTCGATCTGGAACTAGATATGATGTAAGAGACCACAGGATGTGGACTCTGGAGGACCAGATGATGTGGACCGTGGAGGACCAGAGGAGGTGACTCTGATTGGACGCTGCACCATCATGATTGAGGAGTCCGAGTGTTGGAGGTTCGGGTGGAGGCTCGGGTCTGCTCTGATGTTCTTCTGAACAGCGTGGGCACAGATTGCTGCGTACGTTTGGCTGCTCTCACTGCGGTGCGTATGGATTTTATGATTATGTGTGTGGGCTCCACACATCCTGTGAGCTGCAGGATTTTTTAATGTATCAGCCAAGAACCGCCTCCCGGACTTCAGGCTGCATAATTTCCTGTTGAGCTCCGCGACTCCTCGTTCTCTGGTTCTCAATTTCCACCGAATTATTATTGCGAAATAAATAAATGAAAGTTTCATTGAACAAAACAAAAATAATCACTGTGGAATTTCAGAGGCAGAAATGGAAGTTGTGTAAGCGCTGTGTTCAGAATGAATCTTCATTCCTCATCTGGTCTCCAATCATTTTCTGTTACACGGCTGGATGTGAGCAGCAGCTTGAAGCTCCGCTCACTGTCACACGTTCCACAAACAACAAGCCGTATTATTTAGTCCACTGGAGAGGATTTGAAAGCACATTTGATTAGAAGCTAGTTAAAATACCGAAAGGGTCGATTCGGAGGCCGTCTGTTGGAGTCAGCTGATAAGAGACATGAAGAAATTCAAATTTACAGGTCAAACTTATTACCAAAGGATTTACTGCTCGGCTTTTTAAATGAAAACAGATAAGACCCACTAACAGTAAACAAGGCGTTATGTTTGCATTGCCATTATTATTCAGGTTGTATTTGACCTGTGCCCCCACGGGTAAACGGCACCATGCTGCTGGCAGTCAGGAGCTGCCTGGAATGTGAGAAGCTTCAGTTAAGTTCAGCCGGAGGAGGAAACAGATTAGTAAGCAACATTAAAAAAACATGTCAAGCATATGAAACGTGTCAGTTTGAGCGGGAAGGATCAGGAAGCTACTTAGAGAGGAGCTGCGCCACTTAGGCCCAATTAGAATGCATATTTTAAGGGGAGTTAAACCCGGTGAAATATTCATGACGTGCCCCCCGCTGCAGGGGGGGTGATGGGTGGAGGGATCGGCCTCCGGGGGGCGCCATGCTCCCGTCCAGCGACTCCGGCGCCGCTGCCCGCTCCGCCCGCTGCAGAGAGAGAGGACGAAGGGACGAGGGACGGACGGACGGGACACGTCGCAGCGGTCCGCGCCGCTTGCGCTCCGATCCGCAGGGATTCACTGCGCCGGGCTTCACAAGCAGCCTCCGCTCCTCCATCAACCGGCCGAGATCCCTGTTCGATGCCCGCGGCGGTCAGAGACTCTGATTCGTCCCTGATGGACAGAACGCGTCTCCCGGGTCAGTGAGGCGGGGAGACACGCACCACTAAAGATTGATAGCTATGAGCTGAAGTAGAGGCAGCAGGTTATTGAACGCCTCTTAGTCCATAGAACGGTTCCCTTTGAGGTGGAAATACAACCTGGTGGTTTTCTTCCTAATATCAGCTTGAAGTGTGTTTAATCTTGACCTCTGCTGGTGCAGTGCAGCGTATCTTTGCGTGTTGATTAGTGGGAAAGATGATGGAGACTTTAACAGGAGTTCAACAAAAAGTGCAACAAAAAACAGACTAAATAACAGAGAGAAGCTGTTGTGTCCGATTAATATCAGCATCCTCATCCTTATAACCTTTCCCCTTCCAGTAGGAATTGACATTGTTTCCTAAAGACAGCTGAATCAAGTCGACTCAAAATAGAACGTTTTCAGAGCTTCAATTTGAATTTGAAATATTTCTACTTTCTTGCCTTCTGACACGTACGATATTGCATCTTACACAACAAGAAAAAAGGTCAAATGCCAATTTAAATTTTCTTTTTCCGTATGATGGAGAAAAAAAATCTATATTGGGAAATCATCATTTGCTTGTTCTCACATTGCTGCACTTTTCTCAGATTTCACAGGACGTTAGTGATGTAGTTAATAATACCTGCTCGTTACTAACTAAACCACTCACTCAATTATTTTTACTATTGTGAAATTAATATTTAACTTTATAATAATTTGGGCACCATGTTCTTGCCTCCACTCCAACAAAAGTTTCATAATTTCCATAAAACAAAAGGTTTTTCATAACTACGCCCCCATGATGTTTCTCCTCATATACTCCCGTGGTAGGAGACTTCTATAGAGGAGTGTGGACGATACGAGGACTGTGGCCGGGGGGGTCGGGTTATCTCTCCGATGGAGGTGCAGAAACACTATTCTGCTTCTCTGGAACACACATTTAACAAAAGCTCCTCAACCACCATCAGCTCCTGATCACTGATGACACAATGAACACAGGAGGACTGTGTTCTCGTCGTGCACATCCATGAAGCCATAGAAGATTACATAGACATCAGCAGTATTCTAATCATATTCATTCAAACATGAGATGCAGTCTATCATTAGGAGAAGTCAAACAGCGCCCCAGTGGACCTTCTAATACGGACGCATGTTCTGCTTTGTCTCTATTCTAAGGATTATTATGGAGGAGTTATGAGACCCATGAACACACGTTATTGTGATGGAGGCAGAGAAGAAACATCCAGAGTTTGATGGATTTATCTTCTCTTCATCTTTACTCACACTTTATACCTGTACCGTGCTGGGTCCCTCCGGTCCTGTACCATGCTGGGTCTCTCTGGTTCTGTACCGTGCTGGGTACCTCCGGTCCTGTACCTTGCAGGGTCTCTCTGGTCCTGTACAGTGTGGGGTCCCTCTGGTCCTGTACCGTGCTGGGTATCTCTGGTTCTGTAGCTTGATGGGTCTTTGTGGTCCTGTACCATGCTGGGTCTCTCTGGTTCTGTACCTTGCAGGGTCTCTCTGGTCCTGTACAGTGCGGGGTCCCTCTGGTCCTGTACCTTGCTGGGTCTTTGTGGTCCTGTAGCTTGCTGGGTCTCTCTGGTCCTGTACCTTGATGGGTCTTTGTGGTCCTGTAGCTTGCTGGGTCTCTCTGGTTCTGTAGCTTGATGGGTCTTTGTGGTCCTGTAGCTTGCTGGGTCTCTGGTTCTGTAGCTTGCTGGGTCTCTCTGGTCCTGTACCTTGATGGGTCTTTGTGGTTCTGTAGCTTGCTGGGTCTCTCTGGTCCTGTACCTTGATGGGTCTTTGTGGTCCTGTACCTTGCTGGGTCCCTCTGGTTCTGTAGCTTGCTGGGTCTCTCTGGTCCTGTACCTTGATGGGTCTTTGTGGTTCTGTACCTTGCTGGGTCTCTCTGGTCCTGTACCTTGATGGGTCTTTGTGGTCCTGTACCTTGCTGGGTCCCTCTGGTTCTGTAGCTTGCTGGGTCTCTCTGGTCGGGTCTCTTGTGGTGTGGCGGTTCTTCCCGGTGAACTCGAGGTCGTAATAAAAGAATAAGCGTTGGGTCTTGGTCTGCGTAGGCGAGCTCGCATTAAGACCTCTACCCAGCGGGTCTTTGGTTCGCTCTCTGCAGGAAATGGCCGACGTTGTCTCTTAGTAAATATAGGCCGTCACTGACAAGGCGCTAAAGCTCCTCCCACTGCGAGGGGACGTTGGATTGGGACGGACGAGTCGGCGTCTTAGTCGGCGTGCAGGCGGCCGCAGAGAGAGTCTCAGACAGTCAGACAGACAGTCGGTCAGACAGTCAGACAGACAGACAGACAGACAGACAGACAGACAGTCAGACAGACAGACAGACAGTCAGTCAGTCAGTCAGTCAGTCAGTCAGACAGTCAGACAGACAGACAGACAGTCAGTCAGACAGACAGTCAGACAGACAGACAGTCAGACAGACAGACAGACAGTCAGTCAGACAGACAGTCAGACAGTCAGACAGAGTCAGATAGACAGACAGTCAGACAGTCAGTCAGATAGACAGACAGACAGACAGACAGTCAGTCAGTCAGACAGACAGGCGTCCGTGGTGCCTCCACATGTTAGCTGGAAAGACCCTTTAATCGTCCTCCAGCAGCAGATGCCTCGCCGCCCGACGCCGATTAATCCTCCCTGCCGGTCGTCAGCTGGCGGCTCTGAGCCGGCGCCGTCACCGTGGCGACGGGCGGCGGGGAACACAGGGGGAGGGAAAGGTGGGACGGAAGCGCCGGGGCGGCGTCTCCCTCCTACTCCCCGCTGCGGCTATCTGGCCGCCAGTTGTCCCCCGGTCGTCCTCTCTTGAGGACGGCGAGACAACCAACTGGCGCTCTGTGTGTGTCTGTTTGTGTGCGTGTGTGTGTATGACGTTTAATCTTATTATGACTTATCCAGCGGATATTTTACAAACTTTGTAGTAAATAAACTAACGCACAACAATGCAGGAGAGCAGAAGAAGAATAAAGTTATTGTATTGGTGTTTTTTTAATCAATATGAGACAAAATGTCTTCACTTCACAATGTTTGCAGCCTTTGGGGAGTTTATGCTAATGCGGAAGATCAACGAAGCTAGGCTAGCAGTTCCCCCCTGCTTCCAGTCTTTGTGCTAAGCTAGGCTAAATAGAAGAGAAACCCAAATGGTCCTCTCGTCCTCGGCGAGCTCACAGAAAGGGCACATTTGCGTCGGAGCCAGCAGTTAGCATCCCGCGGCTCAGCTGGATGCTATTTGTTTGCTGGCTGCTCTTCTCACTCTGTCAGTGAGGTGATGCATGTTTCTGCACGGCAGCGGCGTAATGGGATGCAGAACAAGAGGCCCGGCTCGCCGCTAAGACAAATATACACAGACGATCATGTTGCATGTCATTACGGCGGCGGCATCTGGAGGGTTGCAGAGGTGGTAATCTGTCGGCATACATATGTATGGACGGATGTATTCATAATGTTTCCGTGCCGGAGAGAAGCAGCTGCTGGCTGATCAGAGGCTGTTAATTCACCGCATGGATGCCGAGGAACAGACGCTGTGCTGCAGCGTCCAGGAGGTCAGAGCGGAGCATGCTGGGACATATTGTGGAGAGTTTTAGACTCGTTCACACCTGAACTGCTGTGTTTGTCTGTTCGCTCCGGCTCATTTAGGTCATCTGGGAGAGGAGAAACAGAGCCCAGATTATCCGAACAAGTGTTACATTGATGTCTGTCCAAAGCTGCTGGCTATTGATTGCCTTCATCAATGGATCCCAGGAAATACGTCCGAAGCGTTATCGTTCTCAGCTCAAAGGCAGACGAAGGAAGTGGGTCTTTCCAGCCGGGCAGCGGCAGAGAAACCGCCGATGTTTGCTAGTTAAACACCCGGAAAAACAACTTCAAATGACTCTTCTTTCTATCGCAGCGTCTGAAACACACTTTCTGAATCTTTTCAGACACTAATTCAGAATGATTTTATTCCTAAACACCAACAGTCATGAAAATGTTCACAAATGTGAAAATGTGGTGTAACTTGGCAGCAGATCGACAGTCTCAAAGGGAATTCACCTCTGGGCTCTCCATGTGTGTTTTTTAAAGACTCAATTACCCAGCGATCCTATTGGCTGTTAATCCCCAAAGCTCCATTCATTGGGTTTTGGGATGAGGCAGCCGAGGATCAATACTAAACTATAGAGGCTCGGCCCGCTGCACAATGAGCACTTATCTCACTGTGTGGGTCTCCATGCCTAAATCATGCTTCATACCACAAGCAAGACTAAAGTGGAAACTCTGTGGAAGAGCTGTCAAAAAGATCCAGGCATCTCGATGGTCTAAATAATACGTTTCTTATGTGAAAGCATCGATGAGTCTGCAGCCTGAATGACAAACGGGTCGTTGTCATCGACCACCAGGAGCATCCACAACGAAGCTGGAGAAGGACAAGATACCGGTGAAGAGCAACCTGGCTGCTGGTTGGAGATCAGATACGATCTACAATCTCTGCCGTCAAAGTCCGACGCTTCAAACGGCAAACGGCATTTCACGACGTCATCACATTAACTTCTCCTTCTCAGACCTAACAACATATTTGTGAAAGGGATGATCTGCTGTTTGGGAAGCCGGGCTGCCGTAGTGGCTCCTCCTTCTAACACAAAGTCATGTGACCGCGGTCCGTTAGCTTTTTACTTCATGAGCTAAACCTGGAAGGATTCTGAACGTTCGTTTGAGACGGATTAATATCTTCATCATTAATGCAAATACCAAGCGTTCAGATCTCGGACGTGATTTCATCGACACCTTCAGACCTCCGGAGGAGGGAAGAGTGCTGCTCTCCGGCCTCCTGCCTGCAGGACTCCTCATGCAGAGCTGCACTGTGTGTGTGTGTGTGTGTGTGTGTGTGTGTTTGAGCTGAGCCGGCAGTCTGCCTCCTCCTCCTCCTCCTCCTCCTCCTCCTCCAGCACATTCAGCAGCTAACCAAGTTACGCCTCAATCGGATTAGCAATTTCTGGGCAAAGTTGAAATCTACAGATTGCGGGCAGGAGTGGGAGCGACGGGCTAAGGAGCGCTGTCAGGACAGATTGATGGAGCTGCTCATTCACGGCGACGCCGGGCCCATTTATAAAGCAGTAATTGCTGCTGTGATATCGACACTCTTCCTCCCTCAGCGTTAACCCCTGCCACCCTCCTCCTCCCGGCGTCCTCGCGCTCATCCAGCTCGCAGAGAGCGGCGTGTCTGTGAGTCAAACCGTCGACTTTCTTTCTCCCGGCGAATATTCCCCGAGCGGCTCGTTAGCTGCGCGCTGCTCACAAACGTCCATCTGAAGCGCGTTTTGTCCATTATTAAACCTTTAAAGACTCGCTTTCCTCCAAAGAAGTAAACAAAATGAGAAGCCGACAGGACGACAGAAATCGCTGTGGGCTTCAGATCAGCTTCTTTTCCATCAGGAAGAGAAAGAAAATCCTTCAATAAAGATTAGAATACTTTTGACTAACAAGACATGTATATCTCATCACTACAGTTTAATTTGCCTTCATTCAATTCAGGGCACATTACTGTAGTTTAACTGCTTTGACATCCCTTGGTTTCGTATTATTTTTGGTATAATTTGATTTATTTAATTTGATGTATTTTAAGTGCACGTATTTCCACTCCTGAAGGTTATTATGACCACGGAACAGCATGAAACATTTACAACAGTACAATAAAGGCCATGCTGCACACTTTTATGTATTACACTGTTTGTTTTATTTGCCAAAAACAACACATTCTTATGGCTAATTCTTAATTTTCTCCTTTTTCATTTTTTCATTTGATACAGAGACACAAGTTTTTGTGGATGTACATTTACAGTGAAATGGAATATTAACACTGGCCTCTCCTCCCTCCGTCCTGTCTGACTAATGGAATATATCCCACACAGTCCCCATCAGGAACAACTGTTTTATGACTCTCTTTCTGACTAATAGCCTGAATGGTTAAAACGTTTGAAGCAGCTGAGGAGATGGGAGTCGGAGGGGAGGAGGGGGGACGGGGGGTGAGAGATTACCTAGAATGGGTTGGCAGAGCTCTGCTGGTCCTCAGAGCGACTCACGCATTTAGTATTCCGACTCCATGCTGCCGCAGATCAGATGTGTTATCACACGCTGGAGTGCAGGAGATGGGATGCTAATTTAAACCTGCAGAGGGGCGAGGAGGAGGAGGAGGAGGGGGAGGAGGGGGAGGAGGGGGAGGAGGAGGAAGAGGAGGGGGAGGAGGAGGAGGGGGAGGAGGAGGAGGAGGAGGAGGGGGAGGAGGGGGAGGAGGAGGAGGGAGGAGGAGGGGGAGGAGGAGGAGGAGGGGGGGAGGAGGAGGAGGAGGAGGGGGAGGAGGAGGAGGAAAAGGAGGAGGAGGAGGAGTGGGTGGAGGGCGAGGAGGAGGAGGAGGAGGATGAGGAGGAAGAGGAGGAGGAGGAGGGGGAGGAGGAGGAGGAGGGGGTGGAGGGCGAGGAGGAGGAAGAGGAGGAGGAGGGGGAGGAGGGTGAGGAGGAGGAAGAGGAGGGGGGGGGGATGAGGAGGGAGGAGGAGGAGGAGGAGGAGGAGGAGGAGGAGGAGGAGGAGGAGGAAGAGGAGGGGGGGAGGAGGAGGAGGAGGGGGAGGAGGAGGAGGAGGAGGAGGGGGAGGAGGAGGGGGGAGGAGGAGGAGGAGGGGGAGGAGGAGGAGGGGGAGGAGGAAGAGGAGGAGGAGGAGGAGGAGGGGGAGGAGGGGGAGGAGAAGGGGGAGGGGCAGCTGAGCTGCTATTAGAAGGAGCCAACATAAATGAAAAGGTGAATTATATTTTGTTAGAAAAAAACAACTGATTTGAGCTTTAACGTGTTTCATTTTTCAGAACACGCAGCACATGATGGGATACGGCAGCAGAATTTGAGTATTCACATTTTTTTATTGAAACTTAATGTGTTCAAATTACCATTTTTATCTGTATAACAGATGTGAATGTTTTTAACGGTGCTTTTTATCACATCCTGAAAACCACCAAACCACCAAAACCATCAACACGCGTGCAAAACGTGTTTGTGAATTCACTCAGTCACGTTCTGAAGCGCTTTTCCGCACACGGACGCAGGGATTATTTTTCATAGTCAAATGAATCCAACTTGTGCTCTTTCATCTTTTCATCGGAATCGTGGGAGGATTTGAGTTCCGATGATCGACGCAGGACTTCCGTGTCACAGAGAGAAACATGTGACGCGTTTGTGCTTCCTGTTCTCATTGTTCTTTTGTTTGACTTGGTTTTGCAGCAACCTGCTGACAGAAGAGCATCGGCGCTCCACGCTGGACTCCATCTGCTCTCTGTGCTGTGGTTTAGTCTCTGTCTGTCTCTTCTTCTCCTTTCTCTCTGCCACTTCTCATCCTCTTTCATTACTCTCCACCATTATTCCCTAATTCCCTCGCTCGCTCTTCGGGCACCTTTTGCACAAAGCAATCAGCTGGTAGTTAATGGCTGAAGTATCTCTGCGTCCTTTCTTTTCTCTTTTGGTTATTCTGAGGAAATGAGCGGAGACAAAAGCAGAAGCCCCCTCACTCCCTCCCTCACCCCCTCCCTCGCCCTCCCTCGCCCGTCCGTGGAGTGGTCGCTCTGGTCGGTTTGGTTCTCTCTCAGGTGTTCATTATGGACCCAGAGCAGAGGGCGGGATCGAGGACACAGGGACACTAAATTACTGTAAATCTCCTGCATGTAAATTAACAGTTCATTTAGTCAACGAACAATAAGTTCAGTGAATCACAATCTACATCTACTGTGTATTGTAGGTTAACGAGTCTGTACCGATGATACGGAATCCTTATTTTACCTCATTTTAAGCTCTTCCAAACAATAACAACAAACCAACAACCTTCTGTCCTGTTGTATCTTTGTACTTGTACCTGCCTCCACTTCCTCCACCGCCTCGTCCACTCCCTAACCCTCCTCCCACCCGATGAGGCGTTCCGTGTCTTGTCTCCGCGCTGTAACACGCGTTCACAGTCGGTTTGAGCGTCGATGACTCGCTGTGATCTCCTGCCTCTCGTCTTCTGACCGTCTGTCAAAGTGGATCACGTGGCCCCGCAGTGAGGCTTATTAATCACACCGTTAGTCCTCGGCGGGAGTCCGTCCCTTTTGATCCAACGTTTTCCGGGCTGAGCCCCCCCGGCCCCCCTCCCTCCCCCACCTTGTCTTCGGTTGACTTCATCATCTGAGGAGGTGACCTGACCCGTGAGGCGCACCATTCCACTGGATTAATCTTTGAGGGAGTCGTCCACGTTGTGCACGATCTAATTGGAGAAAGCGGAGGTCGTTATTATCCTTTTCTTTTTACCTTCCAGCTCTGAACCGCCCCCGCTTCACTCGCACACAGTCCCATTCTAATGCTCGCCGTTATTGTCGGCACATTTTCATTATCCTGGAGAGGCTCGGCGCTGGCGGCGCCTTGATGAGTTTATGAACAGTGGCACCTCTAATCCGGAGGAAGATGCTCTTGAGAACGCCGTGATGAGCGCATCACAGCGGGGACCGGCTGATGCAATTTTACATTCGTAATAATAATCTGGGAAGTCTTTAATGCGATTCAGACGCAGGCCTGTCAGAAAGAACACGGAGCGGTTGGTACGAGGTGAGGCAGCGGTCGGCGCTGCTCTGCTGCAGTACATTGGGTTGATTGGAAGTGTGCTGGTGGTAATTGAGGGCTTTGTTGTGGCCTTGTCCACAAATGGATTTCTCATTACAGTGAACGCAGGACCATGTTCTCTGCAGTAAACGGTTGCCATAGGAGCTGCAATAACACGCAACGCCGCGTGACCCAACGCTGGACACATACGTGTGATTACGCCACCGGTCTTTATACAAATAAGCAGTTTTTTTGGCGGAGAAAAGCGGCTGCCTTGTTCTCCTCCTTGGGCTTACTCGCGGCGCCGCACTTTTAAACGGCACAAACAGGTGAACCAAAGAAGGTCGGCGACACCGAGCCCTCGACTCTGACTCACCGCTTTCGTTGAGCCTTTCAATTTCCCGCCAAATAAACACTCTCCTCACAAAGTGCCGTGTCTGCGTGACTAAGAGAAGGCGGTTTTACCTGCGGGTGTTGAAGGCGCGCTGTAACCCGAGGTCGGGGGCGCCCGCCCCCCCCCTCCCCTCCCGTCGCGGTTATTGTTGCCATCTGTTCTCTTAACATTTCATGAGCGATGCTGTTGGGGAGAGCTTGTAGAGATCTATAATTCACGTCCTCGCCGTTTGTCCCAACGAGCCGCCGTAGCGCGTCGGCCCTCCTCCTGCATCCTGTCCCAGTTACAGAACAAACGCGCCGTGAATAGCTCGCCGTCTCTAATTCATCGTCTTCTTTTCTTCTGGGTGCAGCTGTTGGCGCTGACTGCTGGTGGGCCGACTACAGTAATTAAGCACCAATTAGCCCACCTTCAGAGCGTATGAACCGAGGCTCGACAGGCAACAGGCTACAATCACCCAGCGGCCCCTCGGCGGGATAATGGGCCCCCGCCGCCAACCGCCACTTACGCTCCAGTCCTCGTACCTGCAGTCGGACCGCTGAAGTGCTGCTCAGCAGATGAACCTTCGCGTGATTCTTCTTCTTCACTTGGTCCTCCTCAAACGTTCTCCCTCAGGTTTCCTCCCTCTGCTAGCTGAGGCAAATGTCTGATTTGTGATTGTGTGTTTTCGTCCCGTGGCCCCTTTGTGACTCAAAGCCATGTGTATGTTATTATCTATGTTTTATAAATCACTTATTTCAATCGTTTGTGGCCTGCATGGCTTCTCATTGTCATATGCAGCGTCCCACGGTCGAGCTATTTGAGAAAGAGATGCGTTCGCCTTGCCGGCGTCCTCCGACCGCTGACACATTCGCTCGCAGTGAAAGGCGCTCTCCGCCTGCAGCACCTGCTCCACCTGCTCCACCTGCCCCCAGTCAAGAGAAATATCAGCTCCTCTGAGAGGCGGCGGGAGGCTTCCATCGTCTCCGAGGCGCCGGCGACCCCGGGCCCGCCCCCTGACAGACAGGCGGCGTCTGTTTGCGGGAGCTCTGACCTGCGACCTGCAGATTGCAGCTTTCTGGGAGCGATGATTTGCCGATGGAGACGCGCTTTGACACCCCTCCCCCCCCCGTCAGCCGGGAGGACAGACAGCCGCTGACAGACGGGGTCGACCCCGGCCACTGAGATGATGCAGTCCTTGGGAGATAATTGGGGAGCAGGGGGGTCACGTTTGATGGAAACACACTTTGCAAATTTATCTCGGGGCAGCAGCAGCGGAACGCCGTGTTTAGAGCTCTCTTTACTCGCTCGGCTGCGGCGGCTCTCAGCCGAGGCAGAACAAATCCCCCCCGCTTTGATCGTGACAGCGCTCAAGACCCTTCCCCCCGCCGGCTGAAGATATCACCGGGTCGCATAAAGAGCATGTGTTCAGCTCATCGGAACGCAGCGCGTCCATCACGCTGTCTCTCTCTCCCTGTGAGATGTGTTTTCTCATCGGCACGGTAACAAGGCCGAGTCAACATAACGCATAACCTCCTGCCATGAAATACGAGACCTCAGTCTGCTGCTGAGAAGAACGGGTCTCATCCTGGATGCAGCTGCACTCTGTTACACCTCAACTTTCACTATGTATTGTACTTTTACTGCCTGACTTTAACACCTTCCACACTTTTCCCTCACAAGAAGAAACACATTTAATAATCTCAGACTTGTCCATAAAATCATATATTCTCTAACCTTCGATGTTCGGGTGTGATGTTTTCTCTTTGTTCCACGTCTGCGGCCATGACGCTTAGTGCAGAATTAACTTGTCGAATGTCGACACTTGATCGACGCTTCCTGAGTCGCTCGTTTCATCCATCGTGTCCCTTTTTTAAATGAAGGTTTGTAGGAGTACTTAAGCAACCAAAGCACCAGTGATTAAACATGTTGGGTGAAAAAAACACAATGAAAACGTCTGTCAACAGACGCCGATGTGTGATGTCAAGCCCCGCCCACCTGGTGGGCAAACGCACAAACACAGGAAGTTGTCGGCTGCGTTTTATCCTCTCGGTATCTGCGGTTTCCTCCCTGAATGGCGGCGCTGTGTAATTGGCAGTCTGGACACGGAGCGGCGTGCTCCGCCTCACTCGCCCTCTCCGCTCGCCGTGGACGGATTACGCTTCTTTGATGGCGTCCTTTGATTCCTCCAGAGCTTTAAACGCCACACGGCCTCTGCTGTCGGGGGGGCTCACGCCGGGCAGGTGAGGGTTCTGGGTAACGGATTACCTGACAAGCCCCCGTCTGCACGACCGCGTGACAGGAACTTTGATGTGGGGGGGCTCGCCCACTTCCTGTCTGCTCTTTACACCTCTGACTTCCATTGTACAAACGGCGAGTCGTCCTCCAGGACCCCCTCCCGCCCCCACCTCACTGACAGGTGTGAGGTGCTGGATTTAAGTGGTCAGGAGGGGGGTGGCGGGGGTCTGATAATCCGTCCACGCTCGGTCTTTACACTTCATGTGGACCGTGAGTTTTCTTTTGTAATTGTGGCGGTGAAAGCAGCCGCGTGGAAGCCAGAAGAGCAATGAGCAGAAGAAGAATCCGGGCTGGATTTGTCCTTAAAGCCTCTAAATCTTCAGCTCCTGTTGCTGCTGCAGCTGTTAAATATCTTATCTCACCATTTCCATTCACACTCCGTGGCTTCCTGTTGAAGTAGGGGATCCGTTCCATACTGCGTATTGTGTCATTGTGCTGGATGAATATAAATTGCATCAATTTCCAGTGATAAATGCGGGGACATTGCTGTGGATGCAGCATTAGTGAATAATTGGGAGGAAATGTCAGGGACACATTACAATATGCAGCAGTATACTAATGTGTTTATGTCTCGCTGTTCTGTCATGCGGCTGCTGCTTCATACTCGCGCTGCAGGAAAACACGAATCCATCCCAAATATCTCCACAAGAACTCTTCATTCCGCCGCCGTCCGGGAGACATTTTCTGCTGAGGACGGACATCATTAGGGGTGGACCTGAAATGATTGACAGCTCTTTCCTTTACTCAGACGTCTGTGTTCGCTCTCCCTCCCGATTGGACAAACTGCAAACTCAAACCCAGTTTATAGGAGTTTGGTTCTAACTTTCACAACAAGAAACATCTTGTTCTGTGAGAAGAACTGCAGAGCGTCAATTGACCTCCAGCTGCTGGAATGTTTAAAGGAGTTTCTGAGGTTTGAAAGCAGCTCATTCAATGGTTCATCACAGTGTTCAGATGTTAGGAGCCAGAAATAGTGACAATCTACGGCGTGTCTGTGACTACGCCCCCTGAAGTCCACACCACCTTCTCCTGGGTTCCTTGGACCATCTGATGTGCTGCCTCAGGTGGTCTCATCAGTAGAGGATATGGGAGGGAACAGAGTTCTTCTTCAGGAGGAGCTGCTTTGTGGCTTCAGACACGCTGTGTTCATGGTGAGGAAGGAACCTGTTATCGCTCGGTTGGAAGAAAGACACACATGCAAGGACCAATATTAGACTTTATGAATATCGGTTTTCATATCTGATGGCCTAGTTTAGCTGCTTTAAATCATGGTTGGTATGAAACCCCACTCCTCTAACATACCTCATATGTAATGTATGACTCTTTAAGGAGATGAGAGGGATCCATATTCCCTCAGAAGGGAGAATGTGTAATGAAACATCTCGTCCTTCTCCTACAGTGAGAGAGACCTTCACAGAAACCTCTGTGGAACAACTTTCAAAACATTAAAGAATCTCGCCTCCATATTCTTGGAAGATGAGGCTGGAATTCTAAGAAAAGTGAAAATAAGGTTTGCTATTTTTACTACAGACGAGATCATTGAAATGATAACAATTTAATTCATTTCTATCAGCCCAAACCACTAGTTATCCTTCCTTTAACAGATTGAATAAATCAATGAAAATTAGCAACATTAGCAAAGCAAATGTTCCCATTTCACTCCATTAATATAGTTCATGGGAAACAGTTGAGCTCAACGGCTCGGAGGAATGAATGAATATAACAATCAGGCTTCCTGTTGATCAGAAGAAAACATGTTTGTTTCATAATCACATATCCTGGTTTCCTGTGGATTTCAAAAGCTTGCACCCCGTTCTGTAGGTGGTCTCACATCATTCTTATTAGTGTTCTGAGCCCCCTGGTGAGCTGTCCCTCTCACATCCCAGTGATCACGGCGTGGTAGTCGACGCAGTGAGAACGCTGAGAACCAGGTCTGTGGTTTTACGGTCCGACTGTTAGAATATGTTCTGTACGCCCAATGGAAATATTACAGACGTCCTCCACGTCACTGCGCACGCACCAGTTTAAATGCATACGTTATTTTCCCTGGTCCCAGATAAACGTTAGCACATCATTAGCTAGTGATAGCTTTTCTATGCTACATTAGCCTTTGCCTGGCTGTATTTTACTAAACTGAAAATTGTTTCATTGTCCTCTGTCAGGATATCTGATGTCTTAATAGCTTGGTCTTTTTAACCATAGTTTCAATCCTGAATCCATTTAACATCTGGGATCTATTCTTTATTCAGCACGGCTAAAACCGGGAGACATGAGTCTCATAAATTATCTTTATTCACAAACATTTTGGTCTGTAGAAGAAGTCCATAGAAGAGGTTTTAATTTATCAAGATCATCATGGAAACATTAGCACATCTGTCCTCCATGTTGTCAACAAGGCCAGCGTTTCTGCTCCAACTATCTCAGCTCATGCTTTCCACCACCGCTCCACCCCGTCCCTCTGTCCCTCTGTCCCTCCATCCTACCGTCCCTCCCTTCCTCTATCCTACCATCCCTCCATCCCTCTATCCTACCGTCCCTCCTTCCTCTATCCTACCGTCCCTCCATCCCTCTATCCTACCGTCCCTCTGTCCCTCCATCCTACCGTCCCTCCCTTCCTCTATCCTACCATCCTCCATCCTCTATCCTACCATCCCTCCATCCCTCTCCCTTCCTCTATCCTCACATCCCTCCATCCTATCCTATCTCTACCATCTCCATCCTCCTCTATCCTACCATCCCTCCATCCCTCTATCCTACCGTCCTTCCATCCCTCCATCCCTCTATCCTACCATCCCTCCATCCCTCTATCCTACCGTCCCTCCATCCCTCTATCCTACCATCCCTCCATCCCTCCATCCTACCGTCCCTCCCTTCCTCTCTACCGTCCCTCCATCCCTCTATCCTACCATCCCTCCATCCTCTATCCTACCGTCCCTCCATCCCTCTATCCTACCATCCCTCCATCCCTCCATCCTACCGTCCCTCCCTTCCTCTATCCTACCGTCCCTCCATCCCTCTATCCTACCGTCCTCCCCTTCTCATATCTCTCCGTCCTTCTCATTCTCCATCCTCTATCCTAGCTCCTTCCCCCTCTATCCCACCGTCCCCTCCATCCCTCTATCCTACTATCCTATCCTACCATCCCTCCATCCCTCTATCCTACCTCTATCCCACCCTCCCCTCCCTCTATCTATCCTACCATCCCTCCGTCCCATCCTACCGTCCCTCCTCTTCCTCTATCCTACCGTCCCTCCATCTCTATCTCTACTGCGTCTCCTTTCCATCCCTCCATCCTACCGTCCTCCCTTCCTCTATCTCTACCGTCCCTCCATCCCTCTATCCTACCGTCCCATCCCTCTATCCCTCCCTCTCCATCCCTCTATCTCACCGTCCCTCCTTCCTCTATCTCCTAGCGTCCCTCCATCCGTCCCTCCATCCCTCCCTTCCTCTATCCCACCCTCCCTCCATCCCTCTATCCTAGCGTCCTTCCATTCCTCCATCCCTCTATCCTAGCGTCCCTCCCTTCCTCTATCCTAGCGTCCTTCCATTCCTCCATCCCTCTATCCTAGCGTCCCTCCCTTCCTCTATCCTACCGTCCCTCCATCCCTCTATCCTACCGTCCCTCCCTTCCTCTATCCCTACCATCCCTCCCTTCCTCTATCCTACCGTCCCTCCCTTCCTCTATCCCACCATGCCTCCCTTCCTATATCCCACCGTCCCTCCCTTCCTCTATCCCACCGTCCCTCCATCCCTCTATCCTACCATCCCTCCATCCTCTATCCTACCATCCCTCCATCCCTCTATCCTACCGTCCCTCCCTTACCATCCCGTTCCTCCACCGTCCCTCCCTCTATCCTAGCGTCCTTCCATTCCTCCATCCCTCTATCCTAGCGTCCCTCCATCCCTCTATCCACCGTCCCTCCCTTCCTCTATCCCACCGTCCCTCCCTTCCTCTATCCTAGCGTCCCTCCATCCCTCCCCGGCTCCACTGGTAATCTAACAGAGGCTGTCGCTGTGGGCTGAGGGTCCTCACCGCTCAGATGCTTCTGGCTGTACAGAATCAGAGCTTCATTATAATAAGATGGAATGACATTGAGAGGAAACAAGAAATAAAGGAGTAAAATAAGGAGGAGGAAGATTTGTGTGGAGCGTATCAGCTTTGTTTCGGTGCTGTGTTGGGGAGGGTTAGCCAACAGTGTTCAGTCTGACCGGCCTGCATGTCACAGGTTGGGGGATCAAACCACCAATCACAGGGTTGGTGGTTTGATCCCCAGGTCCTTCCGTCCACTCCACGTCGAGGTGTCTTCAAACGACACACCTCAAGTAGCTTCCAATGGACAGCGTGCTGTGCAGGTGGGGGGGTGGAGGGTTGAGTCCGGTGGAGTTCGTCACACGCATGAAAAGAACCGAATGGAAGAGAGGAGCTTCTCATTAAAGTTAAAGTGCTCATTAAAGCTAATTGCCAATTTATGGAATCTGAAGAATATCCGGCTTCCGTCCTGCTCTCAATGTCACTGCGTGTCAATCAAAAGAGGAAGAGGAGAGTCCATAATCTCACCACAACAAATACCGACCAAAGCTGCACGACTGGTCCTTATTTATAACATTTATCATCCTAAATTTCAAGCTATAAAACTGTCTGTAATCATTTTTATTCAAACCACGAGCATTGACTAATCTGACAACTCTTTTCTCCACTGATCAATTTGTCCACAAAATGTGAGACGATGATGAAACTATATCTATATCACTTCCAGCGGACATCATTAAATGGTTTGTTTTGTACATTTTCCTCCTCAATAGGTTCTCCGTCTCAAAAGAAACAGAAAGCAGCAGATTTTCTGACTGTTGGATAATCACCACCTCAACAAAACTCCTCCCTTCTAGATATTCTGGGCTGCTTCTTGAATCATGTCGAAACAATCGCACCAAATAAATGTGACTGGACGTCAGAGGGACAGTAAACATGTCTACCGACATACGGCTACCGGGGAGGAGGGGGAGGGGGAGGAAGGGGAGTTGAGGCCTCCAGCATCTGCAGTAAAATCGTTTGTTTCAGGAGATTTCCTCCAGGCAAACTATTTGCTAACAGACACGCTGAGGACACACCTAGTTCATACTACACACACACACACAGACACACACACACACACACACAGACCTGAGGCAGGATATCAGCAGCGTGTGAAACACACATCGGATCGGTTCGGCTTTCAGCAACAACGAGCTGCTGGTGTCAGCGAGGCTGGAGGTCGGCTGTGCATTCACACACACACACACACACACACACACACACACACACACACACACACACACACACACACACACACACACACACAGGTAGAGAACACCTGCAGCCGGATCACTGGGACTCTGGATCATTGCGCTGTGAGGTGTTCGTCGTGGAAATGAATATTGATGACCCCGACCTTCCCTCCAGCTCCAACAAGAGACTTTACTCCCACTCACACTTTCATCTCAGCAAACATGTTTGAAATAAAAATAAATACCGGCTGACTGTTGGCTTCTCAAACAACAGTGCATCCATCCACTGTACCTCCATGGCGTGTACGGATGAAACCCCCTCGATCAGCGGTCCCACAGACCGCTACTGGATAACAAACAATATATATATATATATATATTTTTGCCATTCAACTCTCTTCTTCTGTAAAATGTTTTATTTTGAAAAATGACCAGATTCCCTCCTAAGTACGTGCGCTCGTCCCTCTTCACATATTTCACCGAGCGTTGTGTGATCTCACACTGCTCGCTGCGCCGGCACGCAAAGACAGCGAGCAACTACACCTCCCCCACATACGGGTGGGTTTATATACAGCACATATAGATATATATATATATATATATATATATATATACACAGGGGTAGTTATATCTATCTTTCCAACCCTTACATTCATGAAAGTTGCTAAAATTAGACAACAAGAGCTGCAATATTCTGCTGCTCAGAGCGGCTGAGAAAAAAATATCAAGTTTAGTTTAAACTTTGAGTTTCTGATGACAGAAACCGAAGCTGCTCAACGTCACTCAATCGATTCACTTTGCTTGAATAAGGTCTTTGAAACAAGTAAATATGAGAAAGCCTATTTAGTACTTTTGAGGTGCTACATATTAAAGAGGACTCATTTAGCCTCCAGAGAAAACAAAATGTTAACACAAGATGGGAAACGTGGTGGAAACATGAAACGCTTTGTGGGGAAGGCGTCATTGCACACACACACACACACACACACACACACACACACACACACACACACACACACACACACACACACACACACACACACAAACACCACAGTACAAACCCCGCAGGCCTAATAGGCTCGCAGCAATATTAAAATGTGTGTTTTGGGATCTTAATTACTGGCGTGTGAGAGCGCGAGCTCCGAGCAGCTCAGCTTACCTTGGTGAGCTCTCACTAAATTGGACGATTACTCACTCGGGCGGTAAACATGACACGCCGTAATTGGCGCTAGCAGATTTTACTTATTAGTATGATGCATCGATCCGTCTGGCCAAGCGCTCACCGGCCACGACTCCAATCCATAACCGCCGCTTCCTGTTTGTTATCGGCGGTGAAAGGTCAGAGAGAGAGAGACTAGCACACGCTCCCTAAACTCCTACGTTTCTTTACAAGTTTGAGGAAAACAACGTTGACTTTTGGTTTCATAGCTGGTGAAGGTTGAGTGGAGCAGCGTGGACGTACGGAAGGTAGAGAGACACGTTCCAAAGAGACAGCAGCACGATGACACCCTGTCACTGCGCTGATTGGATAGCACGGACCAGCTGATCCGAGTGGCTCACATCGTGATTGACAGCTCAGAACCACGAGCACAGCGACGTAATGAGGCAGATGGGAGAGGTATGAGCGCCACAGTCTTCCTGCGTGAACTTCAGGAGGACTTCATCTGTCGGTTTCAGTGGGAGGGGCGTGATGATTTCCTTCTGATGGATGGGACTTCCTGCTCGGTGTTTTGACAGGTAGACTGATGTTCCTGTTACACCTGATCACCGCGCACCATCACAGAGGAGGGAGCGCTTCTTTTTTCTCTCCCTCCGCTCCTCTTCAGCTGCGAGAGATGAATGGATTGGAGCAAAGGCGCCGGCGAGAGTCGGGACAGGTGGCAGCTTCGATTTAATGTTAAATGATGAAGATGGGAGCAGGGGAGGGGTGGTGGGGTTACGGCCTCCGTAGCCGGGCAACCGTCCCCAGAAACGCCAGAGGACCGCCGGTCAGGCTGATTCATGACCCGGCTGGCAGGAGCCTCTCAAAACAACTTAGGGATAAAGTATCGTCATTTTAACCCCTGACACCCACCTGCCCATTTAACATCTGACACCACCCTTTGTTCTTCTCCCGCCCTCAGCTCCGCTCCTCTTCTTCTGTGGTTAAGGACCGGATCCTTTGGTCGGAGCAGGAAGTGGATCCGAGCTCAGTTAAAAAAGAGTTTATTAAAGTTTTATTAATAACTGCATTTGGTTTTCTTTGTGTCGTCATGTTCCTGTATTCAAAGCCACACGGGTCAAACGGAATAATCCTGCTCCCCAGAGGATTACCCCCAGCAGCTACGGGTGGACGTCTATGAAATGCTCCACTGAGGATGCATCGTGAGGCCATCTGACCTCTGATCGTGGTCGCTGTTGTTGAGGTATGAACACCTCTCTAGAGGAGCATTGCTACGTCACGCTGAACTCGCCAAAGTCAGCAGGTTTCTGCTGTGAAAACCAACAAAGAAGGATTGAAGCTGAAGGTGATATATTCAACTGAGTGGGAAGGTTCCTTTGTGATTGGTAAAAGTTTAATTAGGCAGGCCTAATTTCATGACATATTTGACTTTGTTAACATATTGCTTTGTGAAGCTGAACAGGAATGTGTCACAGTCATTCGTGTTCATCAAGTCGGCCCATTGGTTTTCCAATTTAATGAGAGAACAAAGGAAAAAAATGTATTGAAGGATTTAAGAAGTGATTAGTCTTGTTACATAAATACACGGTTATAGTT
>BMAF01000002.1:35170770-35208270 GCA_014132575.2 Gasterosteus nipponicus
GTCAGGTGAACCGACAGATGGAGTGAGAGGTGGAATGATGACATGCCATGAAATGAAAGATGCAGAGTAGCAGAAACAGAAGAGGTGAGAAAGGATAGAGAGAGAGAATGAGAATGGAATCTTCATCTCCACCCTCCTTTTAACACCAAGCCATCATCATCGTTCCAGGTCTTCAAAGTCCTTGAGCAGCAGACGTATGAAAACAGACTACTCTCAACACTAGCTGCCGCCAGCTTCGTTGGTCTCGTAATATTCATTGAAATCTGTTCACCGCCACTCAGCCCACCTCCTCTCACTAACCTGATGAACAAGCCTTCCTTACGAGAGAACGTCAACAATGAAGGACCATTTATTACCTGATTTATACATCAGGTTCCTCACTGATTTCACCAGCCCGAACGCTATTAGCGACACATATGACATTGGACTTATTGTGTCCAGGTGAACCAGCAGCGAATATCAATTATCACCTCTAAATGCAATTGTAGCATATTCAATGGCAGCATCACCAGAAGCAGAAAGGGGCCAGCGGTAATGACTCCGAAAGTGAACAATGATGTTAATGCGGCTTATGAAAGTTTCCATTACACATGAGCAGACTTGGTAATTAAATGCACAGTAATGAGTCGATTTCGCATGCTCTGATTACGCTTATGTGCGTGGGGCCTTCTCATTGTTTGTCATCGTATCATCATTTCTCCATTGTGTGATACAGACTGATGAATCGCTAGAGACCCCCTAAGAACGCTAACTTTACTGGGTGTCATGTTCTTTATTTATTTAGAACTTTGTCGATTTTTAACAAGATTGCGCAGTCGTCAGGGAGCTTATTACACCAGAAAACATCAACACCATGAGGCCAATACGAAGAAGTTACTGCCTCAGATAAAGTTTATTGACCTTCTGCTTGTAAACTGCCATGCTTTACTGGATTACCTCAGGAACGTGCCTACTTAAAGCCTCTGGACTTCTGGAGACATCTGAGCACCAGGCCTCAGCAAACAGCTGCGTGAGTATATTTCTGTCATAGCAGCTGAGACGACGGCATAGTAAAGGCTCCCATTCTGTTGGCTGGGCAATAGTTTCACCATCCCTGCAGCCAGATCGCTGTAACAGACTCCGATCGCACATCGGGAACAACTTAATAACGCCAGCAGTGCGTGCGCAAAGCCGCCCCACAAAAACATTTATCACCGTGGCCCGCCAGATGCCGCCGCGCTGCGTGCGTGCGCCAACAGGTTCAGCCAGCCTTCAGCCGCTCTTCGACAGAGCCGCCGACATGTGGCTTCTTTCGAAAGATCTTCCGGGGCTGCAGGCAACAGATGTATGGCATGATTTATTTATGGCGAGATGAGCGAAGTGTCTTCAGTCACCAGCCAACCGCGATGCCTGCTGTTATTTTAGCGATCGTGCTTAATCATCTCGAACACGAGAGCTTCTCAGCAGCCTGGTTCATGAACATCCCCGTATCAGCAATGTTATATGCATGAAGATCGAAGTGCTTCAGCCAGATCCTCTTCCTCTTCTTCTTACTGGAACATAGTCGATCTTGTGATTCAGACAGCACCGTGACAGAAGACCGAGCTATATGACGATGCGCAACAATATTTCAGAAAACACAGAACATCTGCAGTCACACATTGTGCCCAGACAAAGATTCGGCGGCACTACAAACGGCAGTGAGACTGTCGAGAAGGTTAGAAGATCGGCCAGAATCAGAAGGCCGAACTGGCTGCCGGGTGCTCTCGACGCTCGCAGTTCTTTCAGCCCACTTCCTGCGCACATCAAAGAGAGCCCTCTGGCAGCCTGAACTCGGTCAGTGACAGCGTGGTCGGTAGTTAGGGGCCAGCGTTGTCTTTCCAGCAGATGCCGCCTCACTTCATCGCGCCTGACCGAGCAGAGGTCGCCGCGCCACCCGCTTTATGTCGAGTATCGAAGATTTAGTCATGAGAGCTGAATATAGCATTCCAGCCCACATGTCGCCAAAATGGTCACGGTATCGCCGCCGCGCCCCGAGATACACATCTGGCGCCGCGCCCGCTGCAACCGCCTTTATTGCTGCACAGCAAATCAACACTGAAGTCTATTTCATCCGAATCTCAGTCCAAATACATTGGCCGTGCTGACCAATAGCACAGCAGAAGCGCAGCAGTTCTTTTTTCATACTGGTGCCTCTTAAAGACAAATGAGCGGGTAGAGGTAGCCAAAGGGGCACGAGGTCAGTCACGCCTGAAGGTCGTTGCCTCTCCTCCATCTTGGCCTCGGTGTTCCAGAGCATCAGCATTCACCAGCATGCCCGTCACTGCCAGGTGAGGACCAGTAACCTGCTCAGTGCCGCTGGAGACAATGTTTTGTTTAACGTAGATCACAAACAGACCCATTCATGCCTGTTGCAGAGACGGGGCTATTGAAACCTTCATCAGCAGTGGGCTTATCTCTACAGACTATGAGAAATCCACTCATTCTCAGTATCTCTGGCCGCATTTTCACCAACACAACGATAAGCTCATTTAGATTTACGGGTTCATTTGTATCAAACAGAACATTAAAAGCAGGTGATGAAGTTATGGAAATATTACAGTGATTGATCTTAAGCCTGAGTACGTTGTTCGTGTGCTTGAGGAGTTTACACGTTCACTTTCATGATTCCAAATAAAAGATTTACTTTACTGAATACAAGAACATTTTCGTTAAAGCTTTATGACTCATACAAATTATTTTACTAGCTTGCTTAGTGTTTATAGTGATCCTTCGAACCATAATAAATCTCCTTCCTTCCTTCTTCACTAAATGCGTGGTGGCTGATCCAACGCAGGTTCAGCCTCTGGCTTATACCGCGTATTTATGTACAGCATTACTCATCTCTAAATTGCCAATACATTTTTCTCAGTCCACAATTGAAATTGTCGGCTCGATTCTGAACACGGATCGTGACTGTGACACATTCTCAAAACCAGTCAGCAAACATGTTAACAAAGTCAACATGCCTCCATGCACTTCAGCCTGCCTACCAAACTTACCAACACAAGATCAGCCGAATATATCGAATTAGCTTCAGTGCTCGCCGCGAGGCAAATGCTCTCTAGAGCAGGGTAGCTCATACCATTTACCGACTTATCAGAGGTTCAGATATCACGTATGGCTCTTTCAGCCACGCCCACTATTGCTGTGTGACTCTTCAGGGAGCAGATTACTGCTTGATACCAGGCAGGTTTTTAAGATCTGTCAAAGAAAATCAAATGCAGTTACATTAAAACTTTAGGCCGAAACTCTTACCGGAGCCGATTCACTGTTCCTATCAGATCCACAGAGGTGAGCGAGCGAGTGGCTTATAGGTTAACGCGGCGGTGTCAGATGCAACGGCAGGCGGTGTCAAGCTACGTACCCCTGCTGGGAGAGCTGCCAGCCGAATCAGCTTCCGCGCAGTGAGGTGTCGTAACCCCACCTTCTCGCCCCATCTCTCATCATTTACACCGAGCGCCACTGCCTCTATTTCGCGCTCTGTTCGTCCACTACGCCAGTTGAGAGCCGAGGGAGTGCTTCCTTCCTTCTGTGATGGTGCGCGGTGAGGAACATCAGTCTGCTCAGTCAAAACACGAGCAGTGAGTATCCATCAGAAAGTCACGGCCTCTCGAAACGACAGACGAGCGCCCCGAAGCTCACGCAGACGCATTGCTGGCCTTCCGCCCATCTCGCCATTGATCGCCGCCGGGCAGTGCCTGAAAGCCGCCAATCACCATGTGAATGACTGCATCAAAGCCGTTCGCACAGTTCACCAGCTTATGACAGGCATCATCGCGCCGCTAACGTGTCTCTGGTTCTTCATCGTCGCGCCATTCACAATGTTATAAACCAGGTCAACGCGGTAAAGAAACGTAGGGAGGTGCTGCCTTCTTCTTTTTCACGAGCATCAACGAAGCGGCGCGCGATCGCGGCCGGTGAGTGCCGTCAGACGGGCCGATATCATACTAATGCGTGGGCCTGCTGGGCGTTGTTTTGTGTAAACATAGCGCTTGTCGTCCGAGTAGGTCGTCTTCTATGAGAAAGTCACCGGGCAAGCGAAAGCTGCCGGAGCTCGTACCACACGCCAGTAACTACATCCTCAAAACACGTCATTACAGGCTGCTGTGTGAGTTTACAGCCTGTGTTTAGCCAGGTGTGTGTGTGTGCAAGTGTGTGTGTGTGTGTGTGTGTGTGTGTGTAACACGCCTTCACGTGTTTCATGTTTACCACGTTTCATCATTTGTGCTTCTCTGGAGGCTAAATGAGTCCTATTTAGTACTTTTGAGGTGCTACATATTAAAGAGGACTCATTTAGCCTCCAGAGAAAACAAAATGTTAACACAAGATGGGAAACGTGGTGGAAACATGAAACGCTTTGTGGGGAAGGCGTCATTGCACACACACACACACACACACACACACACACACACACACACACACACACACACACACACACACACACACACACACACACACACACACAGTACAAACCCCGCAGGCCTAATAGGCTCGCAGCAATATTAAAATGTGTGTTTTGGGATCTTAATTACTGGCGTGTGAGAGCGCGAGCTCCGAGCAGCTCAGCTTACCTTGGTGAGCTCTCACTAAATTGGACGATTACTCACTGGGCGGTAAACATGACACGCCGTAATGGCGCTAGCAGATTTTACTTATTAGTATGATGCATCGATCCGTCTGGCCAAGCGCTCACCGGCCACGACTCCAATCCATAACCGCCGCTTCCTGTTTGTTATCGGCGGTGAAAGGTCAGAGAGAGAGAGACTAGCACACGCTCCCTAAACTCCTACGTTTCTTTACAAGTTTGAGGAAAATAACGTTGACTTTTGGTTTCATAGCTGGTGAAGGTTGAGTGGAGCAGCGTGGACGTACGGAAGGTAGAGAGACACGTTCCAAAGAGACAGCAGCACGATGACACCCTGTCACTGCGCTGATTGGATAGCACGGACCAGCTGATCCGAGTGGCTCACATCGTGATTGACAGCTCAGAACCACGAGCACAGCGACGTAATGAGGCAGATGGGAGAGGTATGAGCGCCACAGCGTCTTCCTGCGTGAACTTCAGGAGGACTTCATCTGTCGGTTTCAGTGGGAGGGGGCCGTGATGATTTCCTTCTGATGGATGGGACTTCCTGCTCGGTGTTTTGACAGGTAGACTGATGTTCCTGTTACACCTGATCACCGCGCACCATCACAGAGGAGGGAGCGCTTCTTTTTTCTCTCCCTCCGCTCCTCTTCAGCTGCGAGAGATGAATGGATTGGAGCAAAGGCGCCGGCGAGAGTCGGGACAGGTGGCAGCTTCGATTAAATGTTAAATGATGAAGATGGGAGCGGGGGAGGGGTGGTGGGGGTTACGGCCTCCGTAGCCCCGGGCAACCGTCCCCAGAAACGCCAGAGGGACCGCCGGTCAGGCTGATTCATGACCCGGCTGGCAGGAGCCTCTCAAAACAACTTAGGGATAAAGTATCGTCATTTTAACCCCCCCCTCCGACACCCACCTGCCCATTTAACATCTGACACCACCCTTTGTTCTCCTCCCGCCCTCAGCTCCGCTCCTCTTCTTCTGTGGTTAAGGACCGGATCCTTTGGTCGGAGCAGGAAGTGGATCCGAGCTCAGTTAAAAAAGAGTTTATTAAAGTTTTATTAATAACTGCATCGTCATGTTCCTGTATTCAAAGCCACACGGGTCAAACGGAATAATCCTGCTCCCCAGAGGATTACCCCCAGCAGCTACGTCTATGAAATGCTCCACTGAGGATGCATCGTGAGGCCATCTGACCTCTGATCGTTGTCGCTGTTGTTGAGGTATGAACACCTCTCTAGAGGAGCATTGCTACGTCACGCTGAACTCGCCAAAGTCAGCAGGTTTCTGCTGTGAAAACCAACAAAGAAGGATTGAAGCTGAAGGTGATATATTCAACTGAGTGGGAAGGTTCCTTTGTGATTGGTAAAAGTTTAATTAGGCAGGCCTAATTTCATGACATATTTGACTTTGTTAACATATTACTTTGTGAAGCTGAACAGGAATGTGTCACAGTCACATTCCGTGTTCATCAAGTCGAAGCCCATTGTTTTTCCAATTTAATGAGAGAACAAAGGAAAAAATGTATTGAAGGATTTAAGAAGTGATTAGTCTTGTTACATAAATACACGGTTATAGTTTAAACCAGAGGGCTGAACCTGCGTTGGTCTGGATTAAGCTGCACACTGGGACTACATTTGGATGAAGAGGAGAGGGATTTATTTATAGACACCATGCAGCTGAACGGAGGATCACTTCTCTCCGACACTAAATAGAGAAGCTAATTAAAATAATTTATTATGTAAACCGTCACTAAAACAGCAAAGTGACAACAGTGAATTAATTAAAAACAAATATCTTTTTATTTGGAATCATGAAAATTGAACGTGTAACCACTCAAAGCACAGACAACATTATAGAGGCCCGTCAATCACTGTGTAGCCCCGCCCCGAAGCATCACCTGCTTTGTGGTCTGTTTGACTCTAAATGGACCATAAATCACTAAATGAACATCACGTTGTGTTGGATGAGAAACTAGGCATGGAGACCAAGTGAGAGAAGTAGTCGTTTTCTCATAAACGTCTATGGGAAGTCGCCCCCTGCTGGTCACTGCAGACAGGGTTTCCAGCTCTGCCGTCTCACCTGTAACAGGTGAATGGAGTCCTGAACGTGATCTACGTTAAACAAAAACTAACAATTGTCTCCAGCAGCACACTGGCAGGTTACTGGCTCCTCACCTGGCAGGTGACGAGGCATCGCAGTGGCACAAACAGTCTCACAAAACACCAGCAGGGTTAAAGATGGAGAGAGAGGCCGCTGACCTCCAGGTGACCTGACCTCATTGCCAGACTGCACAGCTCGCACCTGCACGCTTTATTTTGTGTCTTTAAGTCCTGGTGATATGGAAAAAAGACCCTTTTAGAAATGGATCGCACATCCTTCTGCTGTGAAACTGTGAGTCAGCCGGGCCAATTAACTCGTTTTATTTGGACTAAATTCAGATAGGAAATAGACTTCAGTGATTGTTCACTGTGTGTAATGTAGTCACCATAATAATCATAAAAAGGCAGTTTGCAAGCGGCTGTGATGTAGATGTGTACTCTCAGGACGCGGCGGTGCACCGTGACATCACAGCGACATGTGGACTCGTTATAAGCGCATTCTGTTCAACGCTCATGACTAAATCTTTATTCTCCAGCCCTCGGCAGCGATAATGGAATAAAAGCGGGTGGCAGTAACGGCCTCTAGCTTCAGTCAGACGTGTAGGAAACTGAAAGGCAGCATCTCGCACCTGGAAGGTGCCCTTGAGCAAGGCCCCCCCCAACCACCCGACCACACTGTGGTTCCACTGGGCGGCTTCCAGGGACAAATGGGATCCTGCAATTATACAGAGGCTTCCTCTTTAGTCAAATGTCCCCTCAAGAATTAAGGCTGAAAAACTGCAAACATCAGAGAACCTCCCGAGCAGCTGATGGGGCCAAGTTCGAACCTTCCTGGTCCAACCGGATCTCCTGCCAATAACATCCTCATTTAGTCATCGACTCGTCTCCTGGCGTTTGTAGTGCCGCTGAATCTTTAATCTAATTTCATGTGTGACTGCAGATTGTTATTTTTGTGTTTTCTGGAAATATTGTTTGCTGTCAGACGATAAAAGCTCTCCTTGTGCTTCAGTCTTCTGTCACAGTGCTGTCTAGAATCCTAAGATCAGCAGATATGTTCCAATAAGAGAAGAGGAAGAAGTCCTAATGGCAAACTGGAAGCGCACTTCACAGTCTTCATGCATATAACGATATATTACAGGGATGTTCATGGTCTCTACCAGACACTGAAACAGCGCCTCCGTGTCCAGATGTGGTCACTTCCTGTCCAAGATGGCGACGCCCCAAAATGCCACAAATGTCCGCAGACCAATGAATGACTAAGAAGGCCACCTATTCCTCCTCCTCCTCCTCCTCCTCCTCCTCCCTCCTCCTCCTCCCTCTGATGCTGCCCTGCAGCCCCCCAGAAGCCAGAGCAGGAGATCGCTTTCAAAAGGCTCCTACATGTCAGCGAGCTCATATCAGAGAGCAGCTAGAAGGCTGAAAAGCTGGGAAGCCTGAGTCACCCAAACGCACACACACACACACACACACACACACACACGGCGCGTACAGGCATGTGTCAGTACATCATGTAGGTTACAGTGTCATGTTTTACAGTAAGGGCAGCACACGCACACACACGCGTTGTCGCGGTCACTGCGGTTCGTTGCCCCCCCAACAGAGCGGAGCGCCGTGCGCTGTGTGTGCAGATCCCAGGTCTGTTACAGCGTCTCTGGCTGCAGGGACCAGTGAGCTGTGCAATGAACAGAATGAGGCTTCTTACTGTCACCGTCGTCTCAGCTGCCCGTGTTGAGAAGTAAAATGCTCCTCACGCAGCTCGCTGATGGAGCCTGTAGGTTCTGGGTCTCAGATGTGAGTCCAGAGAGTCCAAGGAGAACAAGTAGAACGTTCCACAAGTTGATCCAAAACCAACTAAAACCCACATGAGCAGTTTACAAACAGGAACCTCATCGCTTCTTATCTGAGCAAATGTGGCTCACTATTCAGCTAAGAATATTAATACAAAAAGCTATTGATTGATGTTTTCTGGTGTAATGAGCTCCCTCAGTGTGGCGGCACACTTTTTAGTCTTGTTAAAATCTGCGGCATCGATTCAGCGGGGTTCCAGAAGTTAAAGTTCCTAAATAAATAAAAAACATGAGCACAGAATTAAAGTTGCGTTGGTAAAAGAGTCTCTAGCGATGCATCGTTGTTATTTTCCCGCCGCAGCAGATGTGACTGTGTGATTATGAGAGGAAGTCAGTGAGTACTGACAGAGACTTAAAGCTAATGAGAAGACAAATGGAGCGGAGGTGACCCCCCCCCCACACACACACTAAGCATAATCAAAACATGCAGGAATATCGACTCATTACCCGTACATTTAATTACCAAGTCACACTCATGTGTAATGGGAAACTTTTTCATAAACCATATTCAACATCCATTTGATTTCACTTTCAGAATCATTGCCATTTCTTCCCTTCCTGCTCTGAATCGTATTCTGCCATTAGTCTAATAACACCTAATTGCATTTTAAAGAGGTGATAGATTATTAATTCATATAACGGGGACTGCCACCTCGTTTATGGCATAAATCTCTGTCGCCATAATGTGTGTCCTTAATAATGCTTGTTCACCGCCTGCTGAATTAATTGAAATCAATTGAGACCTGATGTATAAATCAAGGTAATAAATGGTTATATTTCATTGTTGACGTTCCATGTCGACAAAGGAGGCCGTTCATCAAGGGTTAGTGAGGAGGAGGTGGAACGAGGTGAGAGGCGGGAAGATGAGACAGACATTTCAAATGAGAAATATTACAGTTACTTCACAGATGTGGAAGGCTGACGAAACGCTCGTGGCCGAAGAAATAAAATCCAATTCATATTTTCATACGTCTGCAACACTCAAAAGGTTTTGAAGATTATAGGTTTTGATGATGATGAAAACGTTGTTAAGAAAGGAAATTGGAATGAAATTCCATTCCTCATTCCTCCTTTCCTCTCCTCTCATCTCCTCTCCTCTTCTATCCTTTCCTCACCTCTTCTGTCATTTCCTCTCCTCATTTTATGTTCTATCCTTTCCTTTCCTTGGCGCTGTCATCATTTCCACCTCTCACTCCATCTAATCAGTTCATTCTGTTCACCTGCTTGTCACAGCTACCTGTCTCCTCTCCTCCCTCCCTTCAGACTTCACTCGCTCGCTCGCTGCCAGACCTTCCAGCGCTTCCTTCAGGACGGACGTCCCGTTCCTGAATCCTGCCTGTCCTGGGACTCCCCCGTCTGCTCGCCGGTAACAATACATCCGGATGACGTGTGTCCATGCGGTGGAGTGAGACGTGTCCCACGAGCCGGTGTCATATGGTTCATGCGGCATTACTGGAAATTGAAAAGTCAATATGTGGTGCACACCGTGCATCCTGCAGTGTGGCAAAGATCAGCCGGCCGTTTGCACCTCGAAGGTAACCATTGACCAGCGTTAAGTAGAGGAAGTGGATTTATAAAAGGAGGCGGGGGGGGGGGGTAAGTTGATTTGTGTAGCAGGATTGATTACAGTGCAATGTCTCTTTCTCTGCTCAACGCATTAGTGCCCCGAGCTCTTCAAGTGGCTCCGCTTCCAGACGAGCACTCGTGTATTGATTTATCACGTTGTCTCGGCCTAATTACTGGGGAGGGAGGGAAGCCAACGGAAGGAGCTGCTCTGAAAAACAGAGCTCACCTCACGCAGGTTTTGTTTTGGTTCGGTCTCAACTGGTCTAATGAAACATTCCCATCATTATCTTTACATCAACCATCAGGAAATAAGACATCAGAGCCGAGCGAAGCCTCTCCGGGGCCCCTCACAGCTTCAGGAGTCAAAGCTGCATTCTCTGTAGGAACCAGCAGGGGGCGACTCGTCTGAATAATGTCTGCTTCTTTCAGTCAGAGTCAATGCAGCTGATAATTCTGCCACTTCAACACCGGCATAGTTTCTCCTTTTAGTTTTCCGACCTAATATTTATTTTTTAATTGATTATCATCAGAAAATACTGAATGTTGATACGAATGCTCAATAAAAGTCTCTTTGTGGGATTTGTTGATTAAAAAGGATAAAGCACCTTTTTGTTCCTGTGTATTAACCGATGCGTCGTGAGTTGAAGTCCTATTTTTCTGTCCCTTCAGACTCCGGTGAGACAGACGAGCAGCTCATTAGCCGCTAATGCGATTTAGCAAAGTTCAGGATTAGCCGCCGAGTGCTTTGCTCACAGATGCACCGTCACGGACGAGCTGCTTTGATGGATGTGTGGAGGCAGAACTGAAGACTCTGTACATGTATGTCCATGTACAACACACACACACACACACACACAGAGCTGTCTCATTAATGTGCTTCCAGCCCGGCTGTGTGAAACACTGACAAACACGTAATCAATACACCATCATTCCTCCATGCTGGAGGATGATCCGCCTTCAGAGCAACTTATTATTATTTCCATTTAAAAAAAGTCTACTTTCATCCCATTAATCTGTCAGTTACTCGACCGAATAATCCTAAAATGTTTTGTTCATATCAATGAAAGAAAGCATATTTCTTTGTAAAAATCATATATATATATATATATATATATATATATATATATATATATATATATTTGCTGTATGGGGATACGATCTCCAACACACCTCTTCACTGGTACCGGTGGCTCATCCAGTTCTAAACATGGTGCTCACGTACCGTGCTGTGAATGGATGGGGTCCAGCTTCCATCCAGGACCTGGTCCAACCCGACATCCCGACCTCTGACCTCTCCGCTCTGCATGTGATAAACTGCTTGTTCCTCCTCACTGAGAGCAAAACACTCCACTAGATCTCCTCTCTTTGCTGTCCTGCTCCTAAATGGTGGAAGGAGGTCTCTGAAGACATCAGGACCACAGAGAGCCTTCACATCTTCAGACTAAAGACACACCTCTTCAGACTCTACCTCCACTAACACACTAACTGTAGCACTTACATTGGACTTATAATGGTTCTTATCTACAGCGAGTTGTAATTCGGCTTGCACTTATTGTAAGTCGCTTTGGATAAAAGCGTCTGCTAAATGACCTGTGATGTAATGGAAGAAGATCCTTTGTGTGAGGATTCGCTTCATAAGGATACGTTGTAGGAGGTGGTCCAGTAGATATTTTACATTATTATTACATCCTATACCGAGTGTTTTTAAGAGCTCTGTTTGATAAAAGCATCGCCAGCCGTTTCTTACAGGGGAAAAACAAGATGGATATTCTGAGACAATCGTTTTCCATGAAATGAACATAAACCACATGTGGTAAACACGAGGCCTTCAGGGCCTCCGGGGCTCCTGATCTCCAGGTAGCTCAGCTTTGATTTCCGTCATCTTGAATATGGATGTGAACCTAAACGTGATGAAAGATGCTGCTCTCTTTATGTTTGTTGCTGATGTCCTTTTGGACCCTCGGCCTGTAGTCTGAACATGCAATAATCTCTTTAGCATGAGGATAATCTCTTCAATTCAGCGATAATCGGGCAGACATCATGTCCTCTGCTGACCCAGACGCCTTCTTCTTCTTCTTCTTCTTCTTCAGCGAAGCACTTAAAAGGCGGTGGTTGGAGGAGCGGCAGCGGGGGAGACAAACATCTGATTAACAGAGCTGAGCCTCAGGCGTATCAATCGCTAAATCCCTCCGAAAGACGGCGAGGGGAGAAAACAGCGGGTATTTCTCCAGGAGGAGAAAATCCTCCGAAAAGAGGTGTGAAAACAGAAAGACGGAGCCGGAGAACGGGAAAATAAAAGTTTGGAATCGGAGCCGGCCGTGTGAAACAATGGCCCTTTAATTGTTTCCCGAGGGATTTAGCGTTAGCTGTGGATTTTCACCCGGCCCCCGCCTTCATTATGATGCCCCACCTCCCCCCCCCAAAACAATTCCTGGCACTTGTTGACGTGGGCGGCATGCCTCCATCTCCTCCCCCTTCTTTTCTCTTCGCCCACCACCTCTCAATCTCCCTCTCTCGCCCCTTCCCCCTCACAGCGGGCCTCTCTCGCTCGGCTTGGCACAGATGGGCGAATCCAGCAGATGTTTTATCCGACCATTTCCCTTTTTTTGGCTCGTCTTCGCTCTTCCTGTCTTTCCCTCTTTTCTCTTCCTGCATTTGCTCGTCTCTCCTGCTGCAGAATGGATTCGGGTTACCGAGTTAATGATGTGATTTGCATCTGTCCAAAGCTGTCCGCTGTTGATTGTTTTGAGGGAAGAACAACAGGCAGAGGAGGGAAATTACTTTTTCCTGCCTGATATTTACCAAACATGTCAAAAAATTCAATTCTAAAGTAAATTAGTTTCTCGTCTAGTAATCAAAACCTTGTTCATAGAAAAAACAATAAATGTCGCGGCAAGTCAACCTTCAACTCATCGGAAATTATGGCAAAATAATTGTTTTGGAAAAATAAAAGATTCTGGTCATTTTCCTCGATGAAGGCAGGGCAGCAGCGCTCCGTGTCTCCAGGCGGGCTGAGGTCCTCAGAGGAGCATCATCTCTCTTTGATGACACAAATACCGGCTGACGTTTCCTCACTTCTTCTATGAGATCAAATGATGCAACGCTCCCAAAGCTCAAACACGTCTTTCCAAGGACAATTTTTAACCTTTCAGAATAAAAGGAGTTTTGATGAACATCCGTCAGAAACAGTTTTGTGAGATTGTGCGGAGTTTCACACCTAAAAGCTTGTTTAGATTCCATTTACATTGGGTTGGTTTCTCCTCACTGGACCTTTACAGTTCGCCCGCTGGTCATCACGCCCAGAATACTTTGTGGCGAAGCCGCATGGCCACGCAGTTTCTGAAAGTTGTAACCATGGAAACCACGAGAAAAACCCCTGCCGGGGTCACGGGCCAACGCGGCCAACATCGGTAATAAATGTTCCTGATTCCTGTATATTGAATTGAATATAGAGATGTAAATATGAAATATTTATGGATTTGTGGAGCTCTGAGGAACATTTCCCACTAGGAGGAAAAAGCGCACCCGTGGGATTATATCCATACTCACATTACCACGATGCATCTGCTCATTTGGGTTCTGTCCACAGTTTGTACGTCTCAGGCAGAATATCTGCTGGACGCTGGAAGCATTTTTCACATTTTTCTCCGTTCTTGCATCTACGGCAGCGTAATTAATCTAGCTGACAGGTGTCTGCCGCGCAGGTACAAACAGCCAAATAATAGGCTCAGTCCAGGATGTGATGGCTCCTGCTGCGCAGGACAAAAACAAAAAACATCAGCAGGTGTTCACTAAAAAAGGAACAGAATGGAATCAGCAGTTTGCAGGAGTTGATTTGGTAGCAGCAGAGGCGTTTTTTACCGATTATTCTTAACCTGCCGGTGTTTCACTAAGCAGCACAGCTGAGGCCTCTTTCACACCGGAGCGTCATGGAGCGCATCCAGCTGCTGATGTGTGTTTCGTGTGTTTGGTTCCTGCAGAATCAAGGTCTCAAGCATTACATCTGCAATCCGGGGCCGCCGAGGACCAGGAGTGTCACGTTGTTCCACGCAGGAGAACGGAATAAGTGGTGAGCAGCGGCAGAGTGCCGATACGACGTGCTAGCACTGTTCTGCAGAGAGAGGATCAAACCAATGGACTTCTTACTACATTGTGTTTCTCATGATGAGCTTGTTTCCAATGAAGGCTCTTTGCTTGATTGTAAATGCTCCTTTGCAAATATCTTTGTAGTTCAAATACAGCTAAAATAGTGATGGTCTTTAAAGTGATTATTGCTGTTATTGGGTTGTTGGGCGTAACCTTTTATTTTGAGAACTCCTCCGTGTAAAACAGTATATTTAGCAGCCGGATGTTCTGCTTTGACCTTGTGACCTCAGGCCTTCACTGAAGACATGAGAACGTAAGATCCATATGACACGCAAACATTCACCTGATGTACGGCATCAGCATTGACCTGAGCCCAGCAGCACGCCATGAAGAACCAGCGGAGAACCTGCAGAGCTGGTTTAAGAATCGCTTCTCTGCGCCACTTTTACTCGTCTTTTGAGAACGTTTGTTCTCGAGAGCGACGCAGCAGAGTGAAAGTGAACGAGATAACTGGAGGTGAACAGGAAAACTTCTCCTGTCCTCCATCATTGTGGACACGAGTGCGTCTCTGTGGAGAGCGGACGCGTGGGCTTTGTTCACACTGTCTCCCTGGAGACATAAAGAAGGTCATTGAAAGAGCTTAAGTTATATTATGGTCCATGATTCTATTCACCGTGTAAATGCTGCAGCGCTTTCATCCACACTCAGTTCATGGTAGCGTACATGGTCAAATGTCCCTTTGTGTTATTGCGTAAGAAGAATTCTTAATGAGGATGTACAATGCCGAGGCCGTTTGTGCGATTGTTGTGGTCGCTCTCTATTTAAAATGAATGACACTCATTGGACTTCAACCTGACTCTCTTCGCTGTGAAACACTTGACCCCAATGAGAGAATAAATGCTCCTCCATATTCTTCATTTCGCCCCAACAGATTCATTCAAGCAGGTTTAAGATCGCAAGGGTCTTTACAAAAACACATACGATCTGGAAATGTCCTCTGGCGGTGTGGAGTGAGACACTCGGGTTGCATTTTGGGTAAAGTGGGACGAAGAGTTAGACGAGGAACAAGGTTTCGGTCATTGTTGCTTTTGACTGAAATGGCATCAACATATCAAAGCTTTGCACCGTTCCAGTTAAAGCAGTTTTCATCTTGAAAAGGATGAATTAAAGATAAAGTAAGTAATTACTACCTCCCTTCTGATAAAGAAAGAGAAGTAAGAATGTATTTTTACGGTGCACTGCGGCAGATAAGAGGCATCCAGGAGCCGTTGGTTCCCGCTGACCGGGTTATTTGAAGCAGTCGCCGCGGCCCTCGATGACCTCATCTCACACAGTGAGGAAGTGACCCTTTGAGGCGGCGATAGATCGACATGGCCGACTCTTTGATTAGTGCCAGCTCCTTTATTGGAGCCCTTCTCCTCCTCTGTATGGAAATAAATGAAGGTATCAACATTTAGCACCTCTTCCATCCAGGCGCCCGCCGTTAGGTCCTCCTCCAGTTGGTTACCCACAATGCTAGGTAGAGCTAATCCTTCCTCAGGTGTTGTGTGTTGACGTTGGTGTTAAAATGAATCCCAGGCGATGCTCCGTGTTGTTATCACCTCTTCAAAGAGAGGGAAACAGAGTTAAAGAGTCTCCCAGTCAGCGTTCACACGGCTGCGTTTTCACCTCCTGAGAATTGTTTTCACATTCACCAGATATCACATCGGAGCCCGGATTTGTCCTCAAATTATCCCCTACTATTGGATACTAATTTGGACAAGCTGATGTCCTCTGAGCTGAGAGGGGATGTCTCTTCGGCTTCGTCCATGTCCATGTCCGAGCAGGTCTCACCAGAAGCGGAGCTGGGACGGACTGGTTAGGATGGAGGTCGGTGCGTTCCACATGCTGCGGCGCACACTGGGCTGTCGTACAGTTGAAGAGACAAAAGTCCCTGGATCTTGAGACGTAACCAGCGTGCACGGAAGCGGCAGTCAGCTGTTGTTTTTGCTCATGAGGCCTCAAAACCCCAGACAGCGTGTTTGTGGCTCTCGATGTTTGTGGCTCCCGATGTTTGTGGCTCCTGATGTTTGTGCCTCCTGATGTTTGTGGCTCCTTATGTTTGTGGCTCCCGATGTTTGTGGCTCCTGATGTTTGTGGCTCCTGATGTTTGTGGCTCCTGTTTGTGACTCCCGATGTTTGTGATGTTTGTGGCTCCTGATGTTTGTGGCTCCTGATGTTTGTGGCTCCTGATGTTTGTGGCTCCTGATGTTTGTGGCTCCTGATGTTTGTGGCTCCTGATGTTTGTTTCCTGATGTTTGTGGCTCCTGATGTTTGTGGCTCCTGATGTTTGTGGCTCCTGACGTTTGTGTCTCCCGATGTTTGTCGCTCCCGATGTTTGTGGCTCCTGATGTTTGTGGCTCCTAATGCTGTTGGCTCCTGATGATTGTGGCTCCTAATGTTAGTGGCTCCTGATGTTTGTGGCTCCTGACGTTTGTGTCTCCTGACGTTTGTGGCTCCCGATGTTTGTGGCTCCTGATGTTTGTGGCTCCTAATGCTGTTGGCTCCTGATGATTGTAGCTCCTAATGTTTGTGGCTCCCGATGTTTGTGGCTCCCGATGTTTGTGGCTCCTGATGTTTGTGGCTCCTGATGTTTGTGGCTCCTGATGTTTGTGGCTCCTGATGTTTGTGGCTCCTGATGTTTGTGGCTCCTGATGTTTGTGGCTCCTGATGTTTGTGGCTCCCGATGTTATTTGCTCCTGATGTTTGTGCTCCCCGGCTTTGTGGCTCCTGATGTTTGTGGCTCCTGATGTTTGTGGCTCCTGATGTTTGTGGCTCCTGATGTTTGTGGCTCCCGATGTTTGTGGCTCCTGATGTTTGTGGCTCCCGATGTTTGTGGCTCCTTATGTTTGTGGCTCCTGATGTTTGTGGCTCCCGATGTTTGTGGCTCCCGATGTTTGTGGCTCCTGATGTTTGTGGCTCCCTGCTCCTGATGTTTGTGGCTCCCGATGTTTGTGGCTCCTGATGTTTGTGGCTCCTGATGTTTGTGGCTTTTGTGGCTCCTGATGTTTGTGGCTCCTGATGTTTGTGGCTCCTGATGTTTGTGGCTCCTGATGTTTGTGGCTCCTGATGTTTGTGGCTCCTGATGTTTGTGGCTCCTGATGTTTGTGGCTCCTTATGTTTGTGGCTCCTGATGTTTGTGGCTCCCGATGATGTTTGTGGCTCCTGATGTTTGTGGCTCCGATGTTTGTGGCTCCTGATGTTTGTGGCTCCGATGTTTGTGTTTGTGGCCCTGATGTTTGTGGCTCCTGATGTTTGTGGCTCCTGATGTTTGTGGCTCCCGATGTTTGTGGCTCCTTATGTTTGTGGCTCCTGATGTTTGTGGCTCCTGATGTTTGTGGCTCCCGATGTTTGTGGCTCCTTATGTTTGTGGCTCCTGATGTTTGTGGCTCCCGATGTTTGTTGCTCCTGATGTTTGTGGCTCCCGATGTTTGTGGCTCCTGATGTTTGTGGCTCCTGATGTTTGTGGCTCCTGATGTTTGTGGCTCCTGATGTTTGTGGCTCCTGATGTTTGTGGCTCCTGATGTTTGTGGCTCTGATGTTTGTGGCTCCCTGATGTTTGTGGCTCCTGTTTGTGGCTGTTTTGTGGCTCCTGATGTTTGTGGCTCCTAATGTTTGACTCCTCACTCTCCTCAGTCTCCTGCTGCCGCTGCAGATGCCCTTCGTTGTCGCCTCTTAGCTCGGCACACCAGGTTTCTGACACTTAGCAATCTGGAGCTCATAAAGGGCGGCGAGGAGGCGCGCTCGTCTCCCAGCATGCACTCTGTGTTCTGTGGCGCTCCGTGCCCTGGAGGGACGGGATAACGATTCATGAAAGGAGTTGAGTGGAGCTTCTTTTTCTTTTGTTCATAGCCTTTCTGGCTGCGCTGCGTCTCTCAGACTCGTAGGTCGATGCCGGGGAGATGAAGAGAGTCCAGAGCGGCTGAACGAGTCAGAAACGTGGATCATGGGTGTGCTGTGCAGCGTGATGGAGACGGTGTCTTTGGTGTCTCCACGTCTCACACTTCTTTCTCCAGGCCGCATGAAATGACACATTTCATCTCCCAGAAGAAAAAAACAAGTGAAAAAAAGAAAAGAAAAATGTGTCCTGCATCTGAAAAGTTGACGCCGTGTTCGGCGCCTCTCGTCTGGGAGAGTGGCAGCTACGAATTGGAAGCTGTCACGTTGCCCTTTGACGGCGAGTCAAAACTCCCAGCTTGATTTCCAGCGAGTTTAGATGACACGCCGTCAGCTCGCCACTTACAGGTGTCACCTCCTGTTTGGCTGCAGTCACATAGAACAAGAGCAGCCAAGCTGCAGGTCCACGAGCTCTGAGAGCATCCACCATCTGCAGCTCTCCTCATGTGCACACGTGTCCACGGATGCTCTTCATGTGTCTCCTCCTCATGAACACATGAACAACTCTAAAGTCTATTTCCACCCAACCACACACACACACACACACACACACACACACACTCACGTGCGCTCGGTCTGACAATTTACACTTTTTTATCCTTCCTCCTCCTTCAGAGTCAACGGCTTCGTTTCGCTTTGGAGATAATGTTCACAGAGGGAGAGGAGGTTTGTTGAGGAGCTGACTTAAGCCTAGTTTATTATAATTAATACAGCTAAATTTAATGTGATTAAATTTACTCCACCTGTTGTTCTGGAGGTGAATCGCTCTGCAACACACGCAAGACTTTACAACCAGGAAGTGAAACCAGTGCGTCGACGTGTAAAGACGCAGACGCCAGCCTTATCAGATTCATCTGATAGTTCTCTGGCAAAATAAACCAAAGGACATGATACCAAATAGAAAGTTGGCGTAAAATGTTCACATAAAATAAAATTGGTCATTGCAGAGTCTTCGTTGGGAGCAGCTACATTCTGACGGATGCTGATTTATTTTCTTGTTCCCTCGACATAATATTTTTCTTGTATCTTTTTTCGTTTCCCATCATAAAGGTCTCACTGTGCAGAGAACACTTCTAACTGCTGTTTGGTAAGACATATAAAATAGAGACTAATAGTCCATAGCAACAAAGCCCTGCGGTACTCAGGTTAACACGGAGGTTAGCGCTGTGGTGTTGAGATGTTCTTCAGTACATGGTGCATTAAGCGAAGTGCTGCAGAGCCTCCTCACGGCTGACATTCATTCATTGCATGCTGAAAGCGTCCTAACGGGCTCTCATAGGCTCCCTGAAAGTCACTGCAGCACAGTCACGTCCACGCGGACATTAATCCATTAACTTGTACACTGTGTAATTTCATGTCTCTGTGACTTTAAGGCTTCCACAGATAAACACAAGTGAACTCTTTTTTCAGAGCTTATGAAGGTTTGAGTCGAAGCTGTTTGTGAATCCAAATTTAAATCCAAGACTTTATTTCTGACATAAGGGGAGATAAGAAGGGAGCGATGATTAGGGATTTTCCTTTTGGTAATTAAACGATCTCATTACTCTTAGGATCAGATTAAGCCAAGGACTTTTTACACCACTTCTGGGAACCGGATACATCCGTCTTCTGGCAAACTCTCCTACGAATCCATCACGGCTTCAATCGAAACGAGGACATGAGGAGCACAAGTTCTCAAACTTCTGTGCTTCGGATCGGCAGCTGAGACGATTGGCTTTGAATAACGACTTTAAAGCTCCTCATGCTCGAGTGCAGAAAGGTTTACTGCCGTTATCTTTTACCAGGTTGATTAAAGCGGAGCTCGAAAGGGTTAAAAGGTGCTCTGGAGACTTGATATTCCACCTGAAATAGAGGCCGACGGGCAGAAGTGAAGCAGCTCCCAGGGACACTTTCACCAAGTGGCTTCAGACGGTTTCCTCTCTTCACACGTTCGATCCTCCACCTTGAACATTCCTGGGTGAACGTAACCAATACAACATCTGAACCAAGAGCATCCTCTTGCTATCACGTGTTTGTATCAAGACACATCCGGAAATAAACGTTTAAATCCCTCATGGATTCAGATAAAAGTCCTGTGAAAGCAGCTCGATTTGGAGATACGGCAGTGAACATATTTAAATAGAACGTTGTTCCTCTGGTTCGAGCAACATTAACAAGAGAACTAGAGCTCCCATCTGTTGAAGGAAAACACTGCTGGCACATCACACATTGTTGGTTTGGGATTTGTTGCCGTGGACGCACACAGAACGTCTTCCTCTGACTGAGTTGTGTTTTTATTTCACTTTCAGAAATGGATTAAAGTGGAACAGCACGCGGCCTGACAGCTGAATCCGTCTCGCGTTCAGGTGGAGAAGAAGGACGGATGTTCACGTTAAAAACCCGGGCGTCTTTTTCACAAACAAAAAGCTCACATTTAAAAAAAGTGGTACTCTCCGATCCTGTTGGCACATCCGCTGTGGATGCCGGTCTGAGCGGCATCTGCCGCGCCGGAGGCCAGATTTCCCATTAGCGCTGCATGTTAGCGAGGCGTCGCCGGCGGCGACGGCCGCTGCTGGCATCGACGCCATTTCCCACAATGAGGAAATGCAACAGGGAGTAATGTGGAACAGATTTAAGCGTTCGGCAGCCAGATACTCCGCTCCAGCCACACGGCAGAGAAGTGAGGAGAGACGAGGCGAGATGAGGGTTTGAGAAGTCAACCGGACGAAGGGACGAGGGGACGAGGGACGAGGGACACACCTTAGGGGGGACGGAGCCCAGAGACAACAGACGTGACAAGCAGCGCTCCATCCACTCATCCCCGGCTAATGAAGCTGGACCGCTGCGAGTCAGGCATCGAAGATCAATACCGGCCTCGGCACCGGGGGGCAGCGCGGCCCGGCGGGGGGGTGAATGTCTGCCTGCATCTATTGGATTTCCACTTGCTTTACAACGCGCTGCTAAGCAGAGGCACAAAGCGCCTTCAATTTAATCACATCCAGTTACCGGGGGCTCATCCGCGATCAATTATCCTCCAACCTGAATGTGGCCGCGTGAAAAAGACTTCACTGCCCAAAGTACACAGAATACACACAAAAGTACTAGTTGTTAAGAAGAAGCCACCGGTCCAACTCTCCAGAACTAATCCACAGTGAGGTTTAAAATGATCCCCACTCCACTCCCAAAGTCCTCATGTACAGTTCCACAAAGTGCTCACTCTTCTCTTTAGTTTGGGAAGTTATTTTCTTATTGAGTTATTATTCACTCTGAAACATCCCACATGTACATCTCAGGTCTCATTGTACTTCTTACAACGAGTGATGGCATCTTTAACATGTAAATTAGAATCAGCTGTTTGGACAGTATTCCACACCAGAGAGAGAGAAAACAGAAGGGACATCATGTGTGTGCTTCTGGGGGCTCTCCTGCCGCCCCGGCATCGAGCGGCCACTGATCTCACGGCTGCTTCACGCTGACGTTCTCATCCGCTGGTTAGTGTGTGACATCCGCCGGAATAATCCGCTGTCACGTCTACCTGTCGTAGCGCTGTAGACACATGTTTTATTCACAGGGGCTTCATGAGGAGACCTGCTCTGGGCCTCCGACCCCCACAAACTGCTGCTGTAGCGCCGCGGATCGGGGGTCGGGCCCTGAGAAGGAAAAAGAAGAAGCCGGTGAGGCAATAAATAGCTCCGGTTATTATCTCTCTGTCCCCCGGACAGCTGCGACAAAGGAAAGAGTCCGAGAATAGAAAAGTGCAGTTAGCAGCATCTTATCGGGGACGGAGAGGACAAAAGAACAGAAAGAAAACCTTCTGTGTTTAATGTCCTCTTCCTCTTCTTTTAGAAGGTACATAAAGCAACAGAGACCAGCTGGTTACATCTGATGGTGTTTGCATCTGATGGTGTTTGTATCTGATGGTGTTTGCATCTGATGATGTTTGTATCTGATGGTGTTTGCATCTGATGGTGTTTGCATGTGATGGTGTTTGCATGTGATGGTGTTTGTATCTGATGGTGTTTGTATCTGATGGTGTTTGTGTGGTGTTTGTATCTGATCTGATGTGATGGTGTTTGTATCTGATGGTGTTTGCATGTGATGGTGTTTGTATCTGATGGTGTTTGCATGTGATGGTGTTTGTATCTGATGGTGTTTGCATGTGATGGTGTTTGCATCTGATGGTGTTTGTATCTGATGGTGTTTGCATGTGATGGTGTTTGTATCTGATGGTGTTTGCATGTGATGGTGTTTGTATCTGATGGTGTTTGCATGTGATGGTGTTTGCATGTGATGGTGTTTGCATGTGATGGTGTTTGCATGTGATGGTGTTTGTATCTGATGGTGTTTGTATCTGATGGTGTTTGCATGTGATGGTGTTTGTATCTGATGTGTTTGCATGTGATGGTGTTTGTATCTGATGGTGTTTGCATCTGATGGTGTTTGCATGTGATGATGGTGTTTGCATCTGATGGTGTTTGTATCTGATGGTGTTTGTATCTGATGGTGTTTGTATGTGATGGTGTTTGTATCTGATGGTGTTTGCATGTGATGGTGTTTGCATGTGATGGTGTTTGCATGTGATGGTGTTTGTATCTGATGGTGTTTGCATGTGATGGTGTTTGTATCTGATGGTGTTTGCATGTGATGGTGTTTGTATCTGATGGTGTTTGTATCTGATGGTGTTTGTATGTGATGGTGTTTGTATCTGATGGTGTTTGCATGTGATGGTGTTTGCATCTGATGGTGCATCTGATGGTGTTTGCATCTGATGGTGTTTGTATCTGATGGTGTTTGCATGTGATGGTGTTTGTATCTGATGGTGTTTGCATGTGATGGTGTTTGTATCTGATGGTGTTTGCATGTGATGGTGTTTGCATCTGATGGTGTTTGTATCTGATGGTGTTTGCATGTGATGGTGTTTGTATCTGATGGTGTTTGCATGTGATGGTGTTTGCATCTGATGGTGTTTGCATGTGATGGTGTTTGCATCTGATGGTGTTTGCATGTGATGGTGTTTGTATCTGATGGTGTTTGCATGTGATGGTGTTTGTATCTGATGGTGTTTGTATCTGATGGTGTTTGCATGTGATGGTGTTTGCATCTGATGGTGTTTGTATCTGATGATGTGATGGTGTTTGCATGTGATGGTGTTTGCATCTGATCTGATGTGTTTGCATGTGATGGTGTTTGTATCAGATGTATGTTGTTTGCATGTGATGGTGTTTGCATGTGATGGTGTTTGTATCTGATGGTGTTTGCATGTGATGGTGTTTGCATGTGATGGTGTTTGCATGTGATGGTGTTTGCATGTGATGGTGTTTGTATCTGATGGTGTTTGCATGTGATGGTGTTTGCATGTGATGGTGTTTGTATCTGATGGTGTTTGCATGTGATGGTGTTTGTATCTGATGGTGTTTGTATCTGATGGTGTTTGCATGTGATGGTGTTTGTATCTGATGGTGTTTGCATGTGATGGTGTATGAAGCTCTAGAGTTTATATTATTTTAATAATCCCAGACAGAGAGAAATGAATAATTCAGCCCTGTGTAGTAAATCCGTGTCCTCGCAGCAGAGAAGGTTGGAGGATGAAGTATAATTATGGGAGCTGCCAAGGTGTGTCTCAGGCATATGGCGACGCTCCTCGCCGGCGGCAGCTGGTTTTCCGCCGGGCTTCAGGGAAGAAGGACGCTCGTCTTTGTTGTGGGATTTGTAACAACAATATGTGACTACGGCTGTTTTATTTATGGCCGCCTGTTTTTCTTATTTTCCAGCCTCCGTGTTCCTCTCCCCCACGGACGCTGTGTCCCGGTCATTCATCATTCAAAGGCGCCGGTCAATAAATCATACGAGTGAATGATTCATTCAGCCACTAAGTGCAAGCAAACCGTGTGTAAGCTGCTGTCCGTGTTCATGTTGGGAAGAGCAGCTTCGTCTTTAATTCATCAGGCCGCTTCTCGCCGAGGAGCCGCGCTCGCCGCCGCCGCCACACAGTCGAGTCGACTGCTTTTACCCAAACAGCCAAACTCGTCTTTGTTGTGCAATAATCAGCTTTGTTTCGTTCTTTTGCAGAATGAATCAAAGGAGAATATTTAATATTACTAAAATAATTGATCTACAACCTGCAGGTTTAAAGACTTTATACTTGAAAAGAAAGGAAAGAAAATAGTTTTATTTATAGTCTTTCTTAGTGAGTGAATGAATAAAGGAGTGTGAGTCAATATGAGCCTCTCAAATCTCATGCAGTGTGTTGCAGCAGGATAAGAGATCACAGATTAGAGATCACAGATTAGAGATCACAGATTAGAGATTAGCCGTGGACGGACACACAGATGCACACTGCCGCTGCTCTGCACATGGTCGCCTATAGAAAGAAGGGCGTGCACAGTGAAAGAGTGATTTAGTATAATTAGTTATTTAAATGACACGTTAGAATGAAAGAAACCACAGAATTGTGAAGAGATTAAAGTTGTTTGTCTCGTCACGTCGATGCAGATGTTTGTTGTTTTCCGCTCACAGTTTCTACTTTCATCGCTTCTGCTTCTCTTTGTCTCTCACATGAGCCGCAATCCAATTATTGCCAAACGACGTTCCGTCCCTGAAAGAGGAAGCGAAGCGTTGTTGTTTCTCGTTGCCCAGCAACCATGTTCCCTTGACTTTAAGGTGCACGCGCTGCATCACGACGGCACGCTGGAGTCTGGATGTAGGGGGGTGGTTCTCCTCATGTCGGGGGGCAGCAGGTGTGCGAGAGGACTTCATGGGAGCGGTCGGGATGAATCGTGTATTTCTGTTGTTGTTGTTTGTGATGTTTCTCCGACGGCGTCGTGATGTGATGTGTAATGTTTGAAGTGGGAACACACTCAGTCTTATTTTAAGACGTCTCATCGCTCGCTGTGCTTCATCAAGTACTTTAATAATATCCGCAGCGAGTCCGTCCGCCCTGGATTTCTTTTCTGGGAGAAACATAAAAACACAAAAAAAAACTACAATTTCCTCCACAGAACAAAAGCTTTTCTCTGCACTATTTGTCAAAATGCTTTTTCCTGGAAATACCTGGAAGGAAAGTGACTACACGTTACACACGTGTGGGACCAATGTACGGACGCCTCTGGGTCAACATGGAGGGAATGCCTGCGTTCCTCCCCTCAAGCTCTCAGTCGTCCCTGACTTTTCTGAAGAAGAGCGAGGAGGAGGATTCTGAATACGCGCCGCTCGCCGACGTCTTTGCTGCGCCGTGAACAGAAGACAGACGGGCGCCCGAGGCCATAATTATCCTGTTTGTTCCAAGGCCTCCGTTCTGTTTCATCCGAACCTCGGCGGGCCGACGGGGAACGGCTCATTTTACTGTCACGTCAGCTTCTGCCTGCAGGTCTTTAGTACAGTGAATGAAGCCGGGGGGCGACTGGAGCTCCTCCGTGGAGTTCACTTATTGATCACTCGTCGGGAGGCCCTCAAACTCTTCTCACAGACACCTGGGGAGGTCAACATTGGTTTGCAAACCTCTCCTGTGTGCTGATGACTGAATGGATCCAGAAGAATGTCTTCATGGGTCATTGTGCTGATCACGCTTCTTCTTTCTGGAACCTGGAGGCAGGAATTTGGGGTCTTTCACTAAAACTAGAGGAAGTCCTGACGTGAGCCAGAGACACTTTTAGAAGCTCGATGAGGACAGAACGGACCCGGAGAGGACGGCGACACAGGCTGATGACAGCCAGGACCCAAAAGACAGGGGGGGGGGCTTCTCAAGGACGAGCCGGTGCCCAGAGAAGCAGTTGGATGGAATGTGATGATGCAGCATTTTACATTCTTCTTCTGGCTTTGAAGATCAGACTTTGACTGGAGCTGGAATCAAAAAAAGCCTTTGGATGAAGATGGCTGACCACGGGCTCTGCGTGCTACGGCAGACCGATCACGCCGTCCTCTTTGTGTGTCTGAAGCTCGCAGAGCTTGATTCACCCTCAAAGTGTTTTACTACAGAATCTACAAGATAATCGTCTGGAACTCCCTTTAGTTTTCCAGGAAGAAGCTCTGATCGGATGAATGTGGGAATTAGGCAACGATTGCTGCCTGTTTTCTTTGTTTTTAATTAAAGAAAAATACAATTTAAAAACAATCAAAGTAAATAAAGGAAGCAGCTTTCAGTCCCACATAAACAGCTGTTTCCAGATATCCCAGCAGCACCTGAACGCCTCGCGCAAACAAACTGACGCTGACGACTCCCCCGAGTCGCTGTTTGACTCGGCTACACCTGTAGCGGCTGACAGCGGCGGCTTAGCAAACAGGCTAACCACGCGTGTGCGCGTGTGTGTGTGTGTGTCTGCGCGTGTGTGTGTGTGTGTGTGGCCTGTCAGCTCAAAGAGTCCCGGCCGGGGGGGAAGCTCTTGTTTGAAGAGTCAACAAACATTATTGGAATCGGTTATTATGACGGTGCGTTGGTGGCGGCGGCCCGGCTTCCTGGCGGTGAGGGGCATTGTGGGAATTATCTGCCCGTTTAAAGCAGCGCTCCGCGCGGAGAAAGTGCGACCGCCCGGATAGTCGGCGGCTTCTGTTTATTTGTAGTCGCGGAGATGAAAGCGCCGGCGGCCGGGAAGGAAGCGAGCGGCTGAAGCTCAAGCTGCAGCGGGAGGAAGGTTAGCCGCCCCCCCATGAATATTCACAGGAAGCGTCCCGCGGGCCCTGGACCCAATTAGGAGATCCCATTAATTACCAGACCATCACAGCTGATTAGGAGACGGCCGCTCGGGGCTCTGCTGCTTAAACCCCCCCCAGAACACCCAGAGTCCCCCCTGGCGTCCGATGGGTGGAGCACCGGTGGCCTGGTCGAACAGCCCCGACTGAGAGGAGGGAGCGACCCGACCTGTGACCTCACGGCCTCCAGACGCTCACGCTGTGTTCAATGTCTGCTGTAAAAAAAAGGAGAATTTATCAAAAGCACCGAACAGAAACTTCTCCAGGATGAGAATCATTTTAATTTCATGTGTGATCATTAAATAAGAAGAACGAGGTGATTTCCCTTTAGTTGCTGTGATGAAGAGCCGGAGGGGACCGGACCCCCCCCCACTGTGGCCCCGATCAGAACCTGATGCTCCACCAACCGAAGAACATTCATCCACAGCAGCTGTCGAACACATCTGGTTTATTTATTTATTTTTGTGACACTTCGTCAAACAATTCACATGAGCAGTGACGCGGGGGGAACATGTATGATCCATACGTGATGTAAACACACAGAGAGGCAGTCTTATCGGCTTCCCCTCATCAATCTGCCCTCCACTCCCACAATGCACTTCTCACACGTCTCACAACGCTTCCGTTAGCTCCCGGCTGTGAGACAGGAGGCTCTTGACCCCGTCTGGGACGCGTCTCCCTGATTGTCCACCTGTGGGTCGCTCGCCTTGATTGCAGCGGGTTTGAAAAGGACGCACCGCCGTGTGAGAGGAAATCAGGGCTCGGGGTGGAGGACTTCAGAGACGGCGCCACGGGTCACTTCCTGTCTGAAGCCGTCGGCTTGTAGATAAAAAAGCAAACGGCAAACCATTTAACGCCTCTCCTTCTCTGGTGTTTGTTTCGATTTGCGAGTCCAATCAATGAAACACAAAGGAATACGTATCCGTGGAAACAGGCGGGCTGAAAACACGTCTCCTGCGCCCCCCCGAGCCCCCTCGGCCGCCCGCCGGCAGCAGGAGGCCGATGGCCGCGATCCAATAGAAATCCCAGCAGCAGGTCGCAGTCGTCCCATTTCAAACGCAGCAGAGACTGATGGCGAGATCTGCAGCCAGCCGGCGGTTCCGCCGGGGGAGAACGGCGGCGGCGGGGAAGCGCGTCGCTCTGCAACGCGACGCGCTCACACCAGATAATTATCCAATGAGAGCCGGAGAGTTTCTTTACTGAGGCTAAATCTTTTTAATTATGAAGACAGCGGAAATCAATATGTTGTCTGTACATGCACTCACACGCTGTCAGATATCCAATTATGCGTATCTCATTGCTGTGATTAACCGAGCAGTTTGACCACACAGGAGCTCCTTCGCTGCAGCTTAAACGCCTCGGCCATTCATGCAGATACAAACAAAATGGTAGCATCATTAACAAAAGCAAGAAATACAGATTCTTAATCTGCTAATTGACACACAGTTTACCAGATGAAGAAGTAAAGTGGTTTGAATTGTGTAAATAGCTTTTAAAAACTCAACTATAAGCGTCCACGTGTGTAAATGGAAATAGGACCGCGATTAATGTTCTGGATTTGAACCTAAACTGTTCATTCTTAGGCCCAATGGTGCGATTGATCCACCTTGAGAGCTCCCTGCTCTCTGCTATTGATTCCAGCAGAACGCCGTGGCCCCACACGGTTCACAGGGAGGCTTTTGTCCATCGGCTGCACACAGCTCTCCTCTGCAGGGTTTCAATGTGCTGCATGTGGGGCCCATGTGCAATCATCCCCAGTCCCCATTTCAGCTCATCTGTGGGCTCTTGAACATGCTGGGGACTGATTGGGTCGTGGCGGAGACAGAAACGGACCCTTTATGGGAGCAAAAAACGTGTGGGATCTCTGCTGGTTATGTGGGTAAAAGATGCTTTCGTTTCTCTCATCTGCTGGAGAGTCCACTCAAACACTTTCTCGGCTGCCGGCTTCCAGACAGACACCGTTTTTAGGTCGTTGACACGAGACAAATCAGTGGAAACAGGAGCCGATTCCGAGCAAACCCAACGAGCACCTTTTGTAGCGCGTGAGGACGTTGGAGGCTGAAGCCAAGCCAGACGTGGACCAGGAGGCCCACTGCTGAGACACAAGCCTGGACCCTACAAAGCAGAATACATGCAAACTCAAACGATGAAATCTGTCCTGCCAATCTTAAAATGATCCTTTGACCAATCGGCGCCCCGGGACGAGTTTAAGATCCACGGTCGTGAACGCTGAGCGCACGGTGGTATTTGTCGGGTTTGATTGGCGGCATCGTGTTTTCGTTTTCAATGGTTAAACTAAACCTCAAGCTCCAGATTACTGCCTACCTGTGAGGTGACAGAGGAACACGGGAGTGCTACTTTGGAAAGAAGGAAGATGGTGAGAAGACGGAGGGCCGGAGTGCTGCAGGGAGCTGAGGGACTTCCAGGAGTTCGAGTCAATGGCAGAAGATCAATAAAACACAAGAGCTGAGAGGATGTGAGGCCCAACACTAACAGACTGCTCTCTAAACGCTCACGTGAACTGGGAACCATTGCAGCACCAGATGAGAGCATCTGCAGCACGTCGGGGGGGTTCAGATGTTCCTTCATGCTCGTAGTCTCATTTAAGTCAACAAAGACCTCCGAGCAAGAGCCTGAGGACGGATTCCGCGGCGCTTCCATTCCGCCTTTGATTCTCCGGCTGTACGTGTGCATGTTTGACTAAATGGCGTGCGTGGAGCACAGCGGTGCATCCGGCTGCTGGCGGAGGCAGTTCCTCCTCACAGCGAAATAATGCTAATCAGGCGGTCCGAGCGCTGCGGCAGCTCCGTCCGGCCTGGCAGGCAGAGAGGTAATACATTTTTAATTGCACGTGTGATTATACGGCATGAGGAACCTGCACCGGCTGATTAAATGCATTTGGGTTAATATTAGAGGCCAATCATTCCCAGTGACAAAGCCTCTGGAGGAGGGAAGGTAATTGCGGGAGCACAATTATAATCCCTCATATTGTAATAACGGAAAATAATGTCCTCCAGGAGGCCTTTATTTTACCAAGCAGACAAAAGATAATGATTGGATGAGTGCCCACACGGCTGGCAGAAAAAAGGTGAGATTTATCAGAAACAATGATTGGATGTCAGCGGCACAAAGCGGAAATATCAGTGGCAATAACAAAGATTGTTTGTTGTTAATTCAAACACATGGAAGCACGAGGTCGTGGCTGTTTTATGGCCGTGAGTCACATCCAGGAATAATCCGGCCATTAGCCGTCATTCTAGCAGTTAATCTGTGTACGTTCCTCCTTCAGAACAAGGGGAACATCGGCAGAAATAAAACATCTCACATCTCAACAGTGAGCAGACTCAGATGTGTCTCAAGCACCAGAGAGCTTCTCACCTCAGATGGAGATTTGCTTCATGGTTTGTTTTCTTTGTAAGAAGAACATTCGCTCTCTGTAGATGAAGGACTAGATACTAAGGAGAGTGATGGGGGGGTATGAAGCCTAGACACAATAAAGGAAACAAACTTATTGCTTCATCCACATCTTCTTCACTCATATCAACAGAGGAGTGACAGACGGGTCGATGCCTCTCCCAGACCAGCTAGCTGGTACCTTCTCCACTGCTGCTCTTCACACTCCGCCATGGAGACCACTGACCAGGTGGATCCGTCCTTAGAAGGGACAACGGGGGCTTCAAGCTTCATCGTTGTGCCAGAAAACATTCGACAAGAGAGATGGTTAATAAACCTGAATGCATTTCGCTGTCAGCTGGCCCTGATGACCTCACTCAGCTGGTGGGAGGAGCATCGCGTGGTCCTCCCCGGTCCCGTTCAAACAAGCGGGATCATGGAGCGACTGCAGACCCCCTGAAGCCCCCTCCACCTTCCCCCTGGCGCCAGTTGCTAAGTAACCGAGCACTTGGACCCGCTCGGCGTGGAGTCGGAGGTTCAGAGATGCAGCGTGGGGAACATTATGTGTCCCTCCTTATTAGGCTGCAGGGTGGAAGCACGCCGCGCCCGACCCCTCCTCATCATCATCATCCTCCTCATCTTCATCATCTTCATCAGAGAGCTCACATCACAGCAGCTGAGGGCGGCTGCTGTGAGCTCAAAACATTTCCCATCCGTGCTTCTCGCCTGTTGATCCAGAACGGATCACCTTCTGTTCTCGGCGCAGCTGCACGCCATGTTTGCATGAAGAGTCCTGCTGCCCGCTCGCCACACGGGTCAAGGGTTTCCACGTCTGACAAGTACGAGGATCAATACACGTGAAGACAGACGAGTGAAGTCCTCTTTCTCTATTGTCAGCGGGTCCTCGGACCTCAGATATCACCTGATCGCGACTTATATGAACACTCACTCAAGCAACGTTGCATGACCCATAGAGATCGTGTATAGTGGCATTCTAACCGAGCACTGATTCCGCCAAACATCCACAAAGCATGAATCACTCATGAAGCGCGTGGAATCGGAATCTAAAGCAGAGCCAGTAATTAACGCCAGTCCTTCTATTTAATGGAATATTCAGAGCAACACTTCTCTCGGTATCAGAGACCAAACACACTCCGTCTGCTCCTCGTCCCCCCGGCCCAAAGAATCCATGAGTCACCACAATATTTATGTATTTCCTTAAGTGTATAACAGGACTCATTAAGGCCCCGGTGCTTATTTATGAAGGCCGCTGCCTCCTCATTCAAAGGAGATGCAGAATACGAGTAGAAAGAGACGGTGCATCACTGTACTGTCACTCAGGACTCAGTGCAGGAACACCAGCCTCCGGAGGCCCGAGGTCAAAGGCCGAGGCCGGTCGGGAGACTGATGCCCCCGTGGTGCTGCTGGAGGCTCCGGACTGAGAGGACTCCAGGAGGGTCAGTATGGAGACACACAGCTGAAACATTGAGGCGTTTTATCTGTAGATCTCTACTAACGTCCCCGAATGTAGCATTCAGTAACAACTCATTTGCATGTTTAAATATAAAACTGACTACGAAACATTAAGAATGTACCGATTGGATTCAGTTGAAAGTTCGGAGTTGAGAAGTGTTCGATGCCGCGCGTCTTTCAGGATGTAAAGTGGACTCTGAGCATCACGTGCGGCGGTGTGACAGCGGCGGCGTCCTTGGAGGCCGAAAACCTGCTCTCTGCAGACTGGGGCGGGGGGCGGGGGGGGCGGGGGGGCTGTCAGCGCCGGCCGACCATGCGCGACGCGCACATGCTTCATTTTGCCAGAGAGAAGATAATTGGACCAAGTCCTCATGTAAATTTGCTGAGGCCACAGATTCCGAGGTGGGCTCAGTGCATCCATGCAGATGACAAGTTGATCTCCTGCTTCCTCCGGACTCCCCCTGAAGGACCTGAAGGAGAAAGGAGGCGCCGGCCGGGGGGGAACGCGGAGGTGACAGGAATTAAAGAGCCACATGTTGGGCTGAGAGCAAACAACAAACAGACGGCTTTAGAGGAGGCGGCGTGCACGTCGAAGCCAATCTGTGTTCAGCCAACAGGAATCAGACGCGTGGCGAGTCAGACAGGCAGAACCGAGGCGGCTGCAGCTGCACAAGAAAAGATGAAGGAGTCGTTGAATTAGACATGCAACAGAAATGAAAGGAAATAATTAGGCAAACATCAAAAACGGCACAATTTTGTTAAATTTTCCCGACTGTAATGAAAAAAAGTCTGATTGAAGCTGATTGTTTTGAGGGGCATGAAAGCCGCGAGACGCAGGAAGAAGAGAGGAAGCGCCTGTGATGACAGCGGCTGGCGTGCTGCCGCTGATTCACTCTGTCACAACGCTCCACAACACACGCCGACTCGTGGAGGTGAAACGCGTTCACAGCGGCACGGTTCCTTTGCGTTTTTCTCTGGAAGCGCTCCTTGGAGACGGCGGCCAACTCGGCGACGAGAAACCACGAAGGTGCGACTGTGACGCCACATCCACCTGCTCCCTGGGAGCCCGACGCCAGAACAAGGAACACGGCCGTGGAATCCCAGTGAGGACCGGAAGTAGCCGCGCCGCTAGCGGTGCTCATTGTGTATTCAGCAAATGAGAATGTTCAAAACAGCTTTTTTCTAACTAAAAATGAAACAAAATATTAGAAAAGTCTGAAAAACAAAACATGGTTAGTTTAAAAGAAATGCATTTTTATTTAATAATAAAAGTGTTAAATGTTTGTCATTGGTAGAAAACTATTTCACCTGCTTTAAATGCCATTATTTCTCAAATGTAGTGTGTAAATATAGATCATCGTTCTCTTCAGCCGCATCGTTAGAATTCATCCGACGTCGAGTCATCACTTATCTGAATGCAGAACGTGAAAGAAAGGAGCTACAGCGAGCGGAGGAGGAGGGAGGGGAGGAGGGGAGAGGAGGAGGAGGGGAGGAGGAGGGGAGAGGAGGACGGGAGTAGAGAAGGAGGAGGGGAGGAGGGGAGAGGAGGAGGAGGAGGAGGGAGGAGGAGAGGGGGATGAGAGGAGGAGGAGAGGAGGAGGAATAGGAGGAGGAGGGGGGAGTAGAGGAGGAGGAGGGAGAAGGAGGAGGAGAGAGAGAGGAGGAGGAGGGAGAGGATGAGAGGAGGAGGAGGGAGGGAGGGAGAGGAGGAGGAGAGGAAGAGGATGAGAGGAGGATGAGAGGAGGAGGATGAGAAGAGGAGGAGAGGAGAAGGAGGGGAGGAGGATGAGAGGATGAGAGGAGGAGGAGGAGAGGAGGATGAGAGGAGGAGGGGAGGAGGAGGAGAGGGAGGAGGAGGAGAGGGAGGAGGGGAGGATGAGAGGAGGAGGAGAGGAGGAGGAGAGGAGGATGAGAGGAGGAGGAGAGGAGGAGGATGAGAGGAGGAGGAGGAGGAGGGAGGAGGAGGAGAGGAGGAGGAGGAGAAGAGGGAGGAGGAGAGGAGGAGGAGGAGGAGAGGAGGAGGATGAGAGGAGGATGAGAGGGAGGAGAGGAGGAGGGAGAGAGGAGGATGAGAGGAGGAGGAGAGGAGGATGAGAGGGAGGATGAGAGGAGGAGGAGAGAGGGAGGAGGATGAGAGGAGGAGAGGAGGAGAGGGAGGAGGGTGAGAGGAGGAGAGGAGGATGAGAGGAGGAGGATGAGAGGAGGAGGAGAGGAGGAGGAGAGGAAGGAAAGAGATGAGAGAAGGATGAGGAGAGATAGAGGGAGGATGAGGGAGAAGAGGAGGAGGGGAGGAAGGAGGAGGAGGAAGGAGGATGAGGAGAGGAGGAGGAGGATGAGAGGAGGAGGAGGGGAGGAGGAGAGGAGGAGGATGAGAGGAGGATGAGAGGAGGAGGATGAGAGGAGAAGGAGGGGAGGAGGAGAAAAGGATGAGAGGAGGAGGATGAGAGGAGGAGGAGAGGGAGGAGGAGAAAGTCTTAGACGCTCGTCACATCGACAGACGGCTCTGAACTCACTGCAGATGTTGATTGACTGATTGAATAGTGTCTCTTCCAGGTATTAGTCTCATCCATTCGGTTCCCTGTTACGATGATGTGCGGTGTGCTCTCTCTCCCTCGGGTGCCTTCATTACCGAGCGAATCTCTGAGATCTTCTGTCTTCTGGCAGGACGTGGAAGAGGGAAGGAGGACAGTTAGAGTCCAAGGTCTTCATTTCCCTGCACGTTTCCTGCGTCTTTGAAGCAAAACCTGTGGTTGTTTGTCTGAGCGTCAGAATCCCCCGAGCTGCCGAGCCTGACGACTCATTAGTGCGGCGGACGTGTAAGACGCCGTGTGGAGCTTCAGTGGACTCCATCACCAAGTCCGCCATGGAGAATGAGCAGTTTGGGTAAACGGCCCGTCCCCGCCGCCTCTTAGTCAAAGAGGGACAGCGGCGCCGCCTTCGCCTCCACAAACCACAAGTAACACGTCGGCAGGCCAATGAGATGAAAACAGTGCGAGGCGGCGAGCCGCCGCTAAGCTGCAGGCCGGCGGCCGGGAGGGAGGACGCAGTAATGAGGACGGAGAGCTGCAGGACGCGCCGCTAATTGGATTCACTCTGGAAGAGTGAGGCAACATTCGACAGGAAGCCGGACGATTGGCCAGGAACGTTTCTGGGAAGATTTGGAGATCCGGAGTCTCCTTCAGCGCCCCCACGAGGCCGGTGGGAGAAGGTCCCACTGGACCTCTCTGTCCTCACCAGAAGGTTGCTTCTACCGTCTGTCCAACAAGGTCCTACAGAAGACGGACGCGTCCTTCTTCTGCGCCCCGTCCCTCTCGAGTGGTCGTCGCTCTCTGTTCTCTTTTGAGCTTTAACGATAAAACGTAGATTACTTTCCGCATCGAGAACAAACGCTCAGAGGAGCCACGTGAGAGGAGGTGCTCATGGTTTCCTCCAGAAGGTTCACTGTTCTTGTGATTCATGGTCCTCAGTCACGGATCTCCTCTTCTTTTTAAAACGGACCAGCGACGTTGTCTCAGCCTGCGCAGTGGAATCGTCTGAGCGTTACCGATTAGTTCTGTTCTCTAAACCTAAATATAAAAATGCACATGTAAAAAAATAAAAGAACTCATTTAAATGAGGAGCAGCCGTTGATGGATGTCGTTGGACTTTATCAGAACACTTATTCATGAGATATAGAAGCCGCTGAATGAGGAGACGTCGTTCCGCGGGGTTTGAATTGAATTTACATGGTTAGCTGACGAGGTCGAAACAACCGAAGAAATGACTTTTGTTTCCAGGATGAACAGCAGAGGATTTAGTGGTTCGCCTCGAGCTCCTAAAACAACTACGCTTAACACACTGAGACACTCTTTGTGTGTCTGTCTGTGTGTGTGTGTGTGTGTGTGTGTGTGTGTGTGTGTGTGTGTGTGTGTGTGTGTCTGTGTGTCTGTGTGTGTGTGTGTGTGTGTGTGTGTGTGTAGCCGTGGGGAGTTTTGTTCCTGCAGCTCATCTGTTTCTCCCTGAGAGTCGAGGTATTAACACTAAAACACAACAACTGTATTTTGATCCTCCTCCTGCTTCTTAAACTGCACATCTGTGTGTGTGTGTGTCTGTGTGTGTGTGTGTGTGTGTGTGTGTGGGGTGTGTTTGTCGGGTGTGTTTTCTATTTTCTTCTACCTTCCAAAGGGGAAACAGACACATTTCATTTGAGCCAAAAATATTCTCCCCTCCCCTGAAAAGCACTTTGCTGCACCTGCTGTGATCATTTAGTTTTGTCTCTCGGAGGACTTCCTGTTTCAGGAAAGCCGCTGAGCGCCGCGTGAGTCACACGCAGGCTTCTCTCGTCTCCCTCTGCACACACGGGCGTGTGGTTTCTTCTCATTTTGGGTGGTGGTCGATGTTTCGAGGATTCGAGGCAATCGATGGACAGACGGCAGCTCGGGATTTCTGAGGAGACTTGGCAGGTGGCGAGGAAGGAAAGGAAAGAGAAATGAAGAATTGGGATTGTGTCGGGCAGCGGAGACCCCAATAGAGAAAGAGGAACAGAACAAGTGAAAGATAAAAGACCAAAAGAGGCACAAATGTGGAAAGTGATGGAAAGGGGAAAGAAGGAATGTGGGAGAGAAGAGAGGAAAGGACGGATGGATACGTGGAGTTTACGATGAGGAGGAATGAAGTGCAAACAGAGAACAGGGAGACATTTGCATACATACATGAATCACAGCCAGAAGTCATACGACCTAAATAAAAAGCACATCATTATTTTACATCACTGTCCTCGCTGAGACAAACTCCTTTCTGGATCTCATCAGCTTCTCAAACACCTTCTAATCCCAGTGACGTCTCCACGAGGAGCACGTCGTCGTCTGTTTCATTACATCCAACGTTCCTCCACCACGCAGCTTTTTAGTTCCCGTTTTAAGCCAAAAGGTTATTTGTTCACCTCAAAACCTTATAAAATGAACCATTTACTTGTTTCTGTATTTGATTCAGTTTACAACATTGATCAGAGACAATGGGATTTTCCTCAGTAGATAAAGAGAACGCAGTTTATTTAATGTAAATGGAGAAAGATTCTCATTACTAATGTCATTAATTAAAGATAGGTAGCAAAGCCTGTGATGTTTTTTGATCAAAAGTTTACATTTGACATTTCTGTGATTACTCGTCCACACTGAATGTCTTCAAACTAAAGCATATATATATATATATATATATATATACTGTATATAGTGTCCCCGTCCCACCACCTTCTGTCTGGGCGCTGGATTGGATTATGTTGGACACCATATGCGTCTCCGTAGACACCTGTCAATGGCTGTGTTGTCCCGCCCTGAAGCCTCCCTGCTTCATGGTCTGTTTGACTCTAAATGAACATCATGCTGTAATGAAGAAGACTTGAAACTAGAGACTGAGACCATAAACTCATGTTTACAATGTTTACTGATTAGCAGAGGAGTCGCCCCCTGCTGGTCACTACAGAGAAGTAGAGTCATTTCCTCATAGACGTCTATGGGAGCAGAGGAGTCGCCCCCTGCTGGTCACTACAGAGAAGTTGAGTCATTTCCTCATAGACGTCTATGGGAGCAGAGGAGTCGCCCCCTGCTGGTCACTACAGAGAAGTAGAGTCATTTTCTCATAGACGTCTATGGGAGCAGAGGAGTCGCCCCTGCTGGTCACTACAGAGAAGTAGAGTAATTTTCCTCAGACGTCTATGGGAGCAGAGGAGTCGCCCTGCTGGTCACTACAGAGAAGTAGAGTCATTTCCTCATAGACGTCTATGGGAGCAGAGGAGTCGCCCCTGCTGGTCACTACAGAGAAGTAGAGTCATTTCCTCATAGACGTCTATGGG
>BMAF01000002.1:35210770-35225770 GCA_014132575.2 Gasterosteus nipponicus
TATCCTCTTCATCCTCCAACCAAGATTTTTATCCTCATCATCCTCCATCCTCTTCATGGTTTACCTCATCGCCGTCCTTTCACCTTATGTCCCATCTTCATCCGCCTCTTCATCACCTTCTTCCTTGACTTCCCCTTCTTCCCTCATCAATGAGGGTTTTCTTGAGAATTCCACACAAACACACACACACACACACACACACACACACACACACACACACACACACACACACACACACACACACACACACACACACACACACACACACACACACACACAGGGCCATTCAGGCCCTTTGGCTCTCAGGAACAACAATTGCGTTTTCCTTCTACAAACCAAACAGACTTTGTTTAACGTTTGAATTGGACGACGAATACGAACCCCAACGAGCTAACGTCACGCCCCCTCGCTCTGTTAGCGCGCTACATGGGGAAACTGCTAACGGCGAGAAGCCCAAACGCCTTTGATGTATCAGAGGCGGAAAAGTTGAAATAGAGATGTCGTGTGTGACGGACCGAAGAAGCAAAACAACATGGGGGAGGGTGGAAAGTAATCACTGAGAAGAAGAAGTTTATTCATTTTATTCACCACTTACACCAGAGTCTTCACACACTGCTGGACGTATTGATCTCATTGGTGGCACTTGTTCTCTTTATCTCCTTTCAGGACCTGCTTTGGTCCATTAAACCTCCCACTGACATGCTACATCTAAGCCTGACATGTTGCATCAGGAACTGACATGCTGCATCTGAATCTGACATGCTGCATCTGGGGCTGATATGCTGCATCTGAACCTGCTGCATCTGAACCTGCTGCATCAGGAACTGATATGCTGCATCTGAATCTGACATGCTGCATCTGGACCTGATATGCTGCATCTGAACCAGACATGCTGCATCTGAAGCAAACATGCTGCATCTGAAGCAAACATGCTGCATCTGGGCCTAACATGCTGCATCTGAACCAGACATGCTGCATCTGAACCAAATGACATGCTGCATCTGGGCCTAACATGCTGCATCTGGGCCTAACATGCTGCATCTGATATGCAAACCTGATATGCTGCATCTGGGCTGCATCTAAAACATGCTGCATCTGGGCCTAACATGCTGCATCTGGGCCTAACATGCTGCATCTGGGCCTAACATGCTGCATCAGGAACTGACATGCTGCATCTGAACCTGCTGCATCTGGCCCTGACATGTTGCTCCGTCTTCATCCAAACTCCCCCCGGACCGAGCGAACCCTAACCTCTAACCCTAACAACGGCATCCAGACACCAGAACGACATCTTCGGTTGGGTATTGAGGGCAATCGACGGTAATTTCCCCCCAAATTATCTGTTTTAAACACACATTGTAATTTAATTCCAATCAGAATCCACTTAGAGGAGGTTTTTCTGGACGGACGTGTTGAACAAACACTTTCACCCAGGAGGCAGAACCCAAGACCAATATGACATGTCGCTACAGACTTAATCAAACCAGGATCTCTACTATCAACAGTACATTGTAGCTGCAGAGACAGACTTTATTTATTATCCCTTATAGGCAATAAGGGATAATATTGTTATCAAATGATCTTTCCTGTCCACGATGTAAGCTGCAGTAAATTGAGCTTTTTCAAATAACCTGTTCATTCATTATGTTTCATCACAAGCTTCCCACTGCATCTCGTCTTCTTATTTGAGCTTTTATGTTTTCAAAGAGCAGTTTTAAATGATTCCTCTTGTAAGTGACTCATCAGGTAAAAGAAGTCCTGCGATTTTCTTTAATTGTTGTTTTCTTTAATGGATTTCAAAGTTTCTTAGTTGAGTTACTTCCGTGTCACATGATCAACTGTATTTTACTAAATTGATGAGTCGGTTTAATAAAAAAGGAAAGTTGTTTCTTTTCATTGAAATGTTTGTTTATTGGTTTTATGTTGTTGGTCAACTGCATCAATAGGCTCCTTTTCCTGTGAAAGAACGACCACTCCATGAAAATAACTGAAAATTCATATCCAGCCAGTCAATATTTGCAGATTAGCGCGATAATTTGAATATTTGATTTTCCTCCATTGAGACGCACATCTGGAACGTGCATCTGAACGCTGTGGTTCAGAGAATGTTGATCACATAGAGCTTGTGAATCACTGACGGCCCCCCATCAATTAGGGTCAAGGGCAGTGACAGTGTTAATGTGTGTGTGCAGGACAATCCATAAGTGTGTATGGATAACTGTGTTTGTAAGGAGATTTGTCAACTCTGTATTTTTGTGTGAATAATATAGTAAACGCCTGTGTTGTGTGTGTGTGTGTCTGTGTGTGTTGTGAGGAGCTGCGTTTCCGTGATAAGCGCTGATGAGTGAGCGCAGGCAGAGCGAGGGGGGGCTGGAGTGTGACATCCAGCCAGCGGCTTAATAATGGGGGTGGGGGGGGCACGCAGACTCGTATCAACCCTTCACACCCCGGGGCCCCCACCCACCCAACCACTCTCCATTTGTGAGTGGGGGAATGAGAGCTGCACGGTGGCTGACTCGGCCCGACGCCTCGCATCTCGCCCCCTTCAGCTCTCGCGCTCGAGCAATGGGTGGATGGGGTATAGAATCAAATCCGTCATCAGATACGCCTCTCCTCCCTCTTGGTGCTGGAATTGAACACAGATTGCGGGAGTCAAACTGGCTGCTCCACACACGGCTGGATGGATCCACCATTTGTGATTAAGGCTTTAACCCGCCTCCCGCTCCAGCGCCGCCGCCATCACGCCGTCATCAGGCCGCTGAGCCAGCATGTTAGCGCTCCGCAGCACCGCCGCCGACATGTCACCATTGATGCTCAACACAGAAGAACCCCACGGAGAGCCAGCGATGGCGATACACGAGCATCAAACGTTGGTGACCAGTGTCGTGTTTTTAAATACGCATAAGACTTTAGAACAAACCGCTCTTAGTTAGAACGTTAGCTCCGTCCTGCTTCCCCTCATACAGCCAAACTGTCCCCCTCACCTGTTCTTATGTGTACCAACACACATCTATAACAAACTAAAGACTAATATCTAACTGACGCTGTGACGGTTGTATAGATAGAGCGATAGATTGAGTTCATACTCCATATTATGAAGAGAAATGGATCAAATAGGCTCAAGTAGACAAGTTAGGAACCTGAAATAAATACACAAATGAACACACACGCAATAAATACACACATGAATTGAACTTGCTTTGCTCGTTTTGTTTTGTTGTGTGATATAAACTTCATATTTCGTTGTGTTTATGGAGCAGGAGGCAGCAGCATCGCGCTGAAGGAGAACGATGTGTGTGGTGACATTCAGCTGCTGCAGTGTGGACACATTCTGTAATATCTTAAGTTACAGTTAAAATAACTCCTGTGCAAGAAACAAACAAAAGGTCCTCGGATACAAGTTAATAACTGTGTTTGTTGTTCATTGATGGAATGTCCTCTGCCTTAAGACTGCATCAATACTTTTTGTTTAAAGTACACAGCTTAACTGATTTCACTTGAATTTAAAAAATGTTCTAACTCAGCCTGAAATTGATCAAACTTCAGAACAGAAGCATATCGTCCTAAATTAAATGAAATAAGAAGATTATCTTCTCTGTCTGTTTTTCAAGTTTTAAGGCTTTTACTGTATATCGCAGCAGGTCTATATCGAGGCTGGAGGTTAGTGGAGGTCAGTGGAGGCTGCTGGAGGTTAGTGGAGGCTGCTGGAGGTTAGTGGAGGTCAGTGGAGGCTGCTGGAGGTTAGTGGAGGTTAGTGGAGGCTGCTGGAGCCTGCTGGAGGTTAGTGGAGGTCAGTGGAGGCTGCTGGAGGTTAGTGGAGGTTAGTGGAGGCTGCTGGAGGTTAGTGGAGGTCAGTGGAGGCTGCTGGAGGTTAGTGGAGGTCAGTGGAGGCTGCTGGAGGTTAGTGGAGGTTAGTGGAGGCTGCTGGAGGTTAGTGGAGGTTAGTGGAGGCTGCTGGAGCCTGCTGGAGGTTAGTGGAGGTCAGTGGAGCCTGCTGGAGGTTAGTGGAGGTCAGTGGAGGCTGCTGGAGGTTAGTGGAGGCTGCTGGAGGCTGCTGGAGGTTAGTGGAGGCTGCTGGAGGCTGGTGGAGGTTAGTGGAGGTCAGTGGAGCCTGCTGGAGGCTGGGAGGTTAGTGGAGGCTAGGTTAGTGGAGGTCAGTGGAGGCTGCTGGAGGCTGGTGGAGGTTAGTGGAGGCTACTGGAGGTTAGTGGAGGTCAGTGGAGGCTGCTGGAGGCTGGTGGAGGTTAGTGGAGGCTACTGGAGGTTAGTGGAGGTCAGTGGAGGCTGCTGGAGGCTGGTGGAGGTTAGTGGAGGCTGCTGGAGTCACAAGTACGTAGCTCAGGGGAAGTGGAGTCGATTCACTTTCCTAACTCCTCATGAACTCTCCTAACCATCTTTCCTTGACCGGGAGACGTGGGAATAGACGTGTCATTTATTGACAATTCATATCCAGCCAGAGTCTCCTCTGATGTTTTCTTCAACGTGAAAAGAAATCAGAAAGTAAAGAGGAGGAGAGGAGAAGCACCTCGATCCTCGTCTCCTCTCACGGTCGACGTCTTTGGGCGAAAGTAGTTTTAACTCCTCTCATCTGAAAAAAAGCCAAACTTCCGTTTCATCTGAGACGAAGTCGGTGTGTCTGATCTGCTCGGCGGGGTGGAACTTTATTTCTTCAACACTGATTTCTGAGGGGAAGCTTCACTGCTCCTGTGCTGCACACACAGACACACACTTACACACACACACGCACGCACACGCACACACACACACGCACGCACGCACGCACGCACGCACACACACACACACACGCTGGGAGCTGCAGAGTACATCCAGTCTGAACCACCACTTGTTTTTGGTCTTTATTGGCCGTTATTGTGGTGAAATGTGCTGATTAGAGGCTGCAGAGGTAGAGGGTTTTATCTCAGCTGAACAGCAGCAGCTCCGCGTCCGTACTTTTGTTGACAAAACACAATTTAGAAACTCTGCTAAAACATCTTCAAAAGGTTCTTTAAAAAATGTATTTCCAGTCTTTGCTGTATTAATCACAGCTTGCGCCAATTGTACCGAGTGAAGTATTGGAACATGTTTAATTTATGTTTCTTTCTTTGATTCCACAGTTCTTTGAAAACACTTTCAAAGTGCCGTTAGCTTCAGGTTCATTTTCTTTCCTCATGATACCTTTAAAGCGCCGCCACTATTTCTACACGCCCAGTAAATAAAGGAAAGGAAGGTAAATCATTTCCAAAATCTTCATCAACAACAAACCATCCGATCATTGCAGTGCCGTAAAAAATACAATATGAATAGTCTGACGCAATCGCTTCCTACCTGTCAGTCATCTCTGATATTTCACAGAAAATAACACAAATATTTATATGCAGCCCCAGATTTTGGTCTCGCATGAAACCAAGAAACCACTTTGTCTAACCGTCTTCAACGTGCCTGTTAGGGGCGTGGACGTTAGCGGCGTGGACGTTAGTGGCGTGGACGTTAGCAGCGTGCCTGTTAGGGTTGTGGACGTTAGAGCTGTGGACGTTAGAGGCGTGGATGTTAGCGGTGTGCTGGTTAAGGGCGTGGATGTTAGCGGCGTGCCTGTTAGGGGCGTGGACGTTAGCGGCGTGGCGTACTGGCGTGCCTGTTAGAAGCGTGGGCGTTAGCGGCATGCCTGCCTGGCCGCGCGTGGCGTTAGGTGGCCTGTTAGGGCCGTGGACGTTAGCGGCGTGGACGTTAGTGGCGTGGACGTTAGCGGCGTGCCTGTTAGGGGTGTGGATGTTAGCGGCGTGCCTGTTAGGGGCGTGGACATTAGCGGCGTGCCTGTTAGGGGCGTGGACATTAGCAGCGTGCCTGTTAGGGTTGTGAGCGTTAGAAACTGTGGGCGTTAGCGTTAGATGTGTATGTTAGCGGTGTGCTGGTTAGCCAGCGTGCCTGTTAGAAGCGTGGGCGTTAGCGGCGTGGCGTTAGCAACGTGAAAAATAGCAGCGTGGGCGTTAACGCGTGCCTGTTAGGCGTGGGCGTTAGCGGCGTGGGCGTTAGCGCCCGTGCCTGTTACGTGGCGTTAGCGCGTGCCTGTTATAGCGTGGGCGTGCTAGCCCCACGTTTTGGCGTGCCTGTTAGGGGCGTGGACGTTAGCGGCATGCCTGTTAGCGGCGTGGGCGTTAGCCGCGTGCCTGTTAGGGATGTGGATGTTAGCGGCGTGCCTGTTAGGGGCGTGGACATTAGCGGCGTGCCTGTTAGGGGCGTGGACGTTAGCGGCATGCCTGTTAGCTGGATGTTAGCTAGGCCTGTTAGAGGCGTGAACATTAGCGACGCCTGTTAGGCGTGGACATTAGCAGCGTGCCTGTTAGGGGTGTGGACGTTAGAGCTGTGGACGTTAGAGGCGTGGATGTTAGCGGTGTGCTGGTTAAGGGCGTGGATGTTAGCGGTGTGCCTGTTAGGGGCGTGCCTGTCAGCGGCGTGCCTGTTAGGCGTGGATGTTAGCACCTGCTAGGGGTGTGGATGTTAGAGCGTGGATGTTAGCGTGCCTGTTAGAGTATGGATGTTAGCGGTGTGCCTGCTAGGCGTGTTTATGTTAGCGTGGATGTTAGCGGTGTGCCTGTTAGGCGTACCTGTCAGCGGCGTGCCTGTTAGAAACTGGATGTGCGGTGTGCCTGCTAGAAATGTGGATGTTAGGCGTGGATGTTAGCGGTATGCCTGTTAGGGGTATGAGCGTTAGAGCTGTGGGCGTTAGAGCGTGCGTGCTGGTTAGAAGCTGTTAGCGTGGTTAGCGTGGGCGTTAGCGGCGTGGCGTGGGCGTTTAGCGGCGTGGCGTGCCAGCGTGGGCGTTAGCCGTGCCTGTTAGGAAGGCGTGGACGTTAGCGGCGTGGGCGTTAGCGGCGTGCCTGTTAGGCGTGGCGTTAGCGCGTTGTTAGACGTGGACGTTAGCAGCGTGGACGTTAGCGGCGTGCCTGTTAGGGGCGTGGGCGTTAGCGGCATGCCTGTTAGCGGCGTGGGCGTTAGCCGTGCCTTTAGAAAGTGTGAATGTTAGCGGCGTGCCTGTTAGGGGCGTGGACATTAGCGGCGTGCCTGTTAGGGGCGTGGACGTTAGCGGCATGCCTGTTAGCGGCGTGGGCGTTAGCCGCGTGCCTGTTAGGGGCGTGGACATTAGCGGCGTTCCTGTTAGGGGCGTGGACATTAGCAGCGTGCCTGTTAGGGGTGTGGACGTTAGAGCTGTGGACGTTAGAGGCGTGGATGTTAGCGGTGTGCTGGTTAAGGGCGTGGATGTTAGCGGTGTGCCTGTTAGGGGCGTGCCTGTCAGCGGCGTGCCTGTTAGGGGCGTGGATGTTAGCGGTGTGCCTGCTAGGGGTGTGGATGTTAGAGGCGTGGATGTTAGCGGTGTGCCTGTTAGGGGCGTGCCTGTCAGCGGCGTGCCTGTTAGAGTTAGCGGTATGCCTGCTAGGTGTGGATGTTAGAGGCGTGGATGTTAGCGGTGTGCCTGTTAGGGGTGTGGATGTTAGCGGTGTGCCTGCTAGGGGTGTGGATGTTAGAGGCGTGGATGTTAGCGGTGTGCCTGCTAGGGGTGTGGATGTTAGAGGCGTGGATGTTAGCGGTGTGCCTGTTAGGGGTGTGGATGTTAGAGCGTGGATGTTAGCGGCGTGCCTGTTAGGGGCGTGGACGTTAGCGGCGTGGGCGTTAGCGGCGTGGCGTTAGCCGCGTGGACGTTAGCCGCGTGCCTGTTAGGGGCGTGGACGTTAGCGGCGTGGGCGTTAGCGGCGTGCCTGTTAAAGCCGCGTGCCTGTTAGGGCGTGAGCGTGGGCGTTAGCGGCGTGCCTGTTAGGCGTGGGCGTTAGCGGCATGCCTGTTAGTGCGTTAGCTGCCTGGCCAGCGTGTGATGTTAGCGGCGTGCCTGTTAGGGGGCGTGAACGTTAGCCGTGCCTGTTAGGGCGTGGACGTTAGCGGCATGCCTGTTAGCGGCGTGGGCGTTAGCGGCGTGCCTGTTAGAAGCGTGAACATTAGTTTCCTGTTAGGCGTGAACATTAGCAGCGTGCCTGTTAGTGTGGGCGTTAGAGCTGTGGGCGTTAGAGCGTGAATGTTAGCGGTGTGCTGGTTAAGGCGTGGATGTTAGCGGTGTGCCTGTTAGCGTGCCTGTCAGCCGTGCCTGTTAGGGCGTGGATGTTAGCGGTGTGCCTGCTAGGGGTGGATGTTAGAGGCGTGGATGTTAGCGGTGTGCCTGTTAGGGGCGTGCCTGTCAGCGGCGTGCCTGTTAGGGGCGTGGATGTTAGCGGTGTGCCTGCTAGGGGTGTGGATGTTAGAGGCGTGGATGTTAGCGGTGTGCCTGCTAAAGTGTGGATGTTAGAGCGTGAATGTTAGCGGTGTGCCTGTTAGGGTGTGGATGTTAGCGTGGATGTTAGCGGTGTGCCTGTTAGATGTGGATGTTAGGCGTGGATGTTAGCGTGGCCTGTTAGGGCGTGAATTAGCAGCGTGCCTGTTAGGGTGTGGGCGTTAGAAATTGTGGCGTTAGAGCGTGGATGTTAGCGGTGTGCTGGTTATGTGAATGTTAGCGGTGTGCCTGTTAGGGCGTGCCTGTCAGCGGCGTGCCTGTTAGGGGCGTGGATGTTAGCGGTGTGCCTGTTAGGGGTGTGGATGTTAGAGGCGTGGATGTTAGCGGTGTGCCTGTTAGGGGTGTGGATGTTAGAGGCGTGGATGTTAGCGGTGTGCCTGTTAGGGGTGTGGATGTTAGAGGCGTGGATGTTAGCGGGTGCCCGTTAGCACTTTCTCGTCGCCGATAAATGAAGGTGTAAACAGCTGGACGGGAGTTAGTGCAGCTGTTGTTGGATCACTCGCCCCACCGCTCCCAGTTAAAGCCTCGGGGCGGACCGGTCCGCTGAGACCGACCTCTGAGTGACAAGCGTTTGTCTCTCATTAGCCAACCAAGTGGATGGAACCAAACACGTCACAGCATCGATCTTGGAGCTGACACCACCCCTCCTGCCGGCCTCGAGTCCAGTGTGAGCGCTGCACATAGAGACGTCCTCCTCCCCAGTTCGGGTGGTGTCAGGAGTGGGGGGGGCACAAACAGGTTTCCTCCTGCTGTCAAAGGCCTGACCGGACGGCTCGGTAACACACCGACACACGCTAACCGGTGATTACAAGAATTATACTTTTTGGTTGCTTTTCTTCAGGAATAGATGGAGGAAGGTTAGGCCTCAGGAGGCATCCTATGTTCCCATAGCTTATGAAAGCTCGCATTTAAAAGCAGAAACCACAGTAAAGAAGAGACACACCGAGAAAGAGCAAATCAATAGTCCTGATACAGGAATATATTTAAAATGTATAGGTTCAGGGAAACAGAGAGACCAGAAAAATAGAAGAAATTAGATGTGACTGTAGAAACAAACTTGTTTGCATATTCTATAGAAAAGTAGTTATGGTCCGACAAATCACCTAAATCCTCTCAGCATAGATCGGACACGATGAGGCACTACCAGCTAGTAAAGGCTCGCTTCAGAAATGATTTAATATTAACTATTCTTCTCAGTCAGAGCTGTGAATAAACACCTCAGATTACAGCCAGCATGAAGAATACTCACAGCTTCAGATACATGATGAGACATGAGTCTGTCCATGAGCATTTCCTCATCTAGAGAGACAATCTCTCACACACATGCACAGACGCACACGGACACACAATTTTCCAGACATGAAAATTACTCCCGATGGTTTGCTTAAAAAAAAAAAAAAAGTCAAGACTCCATATCCATCTTCTTCTTCTTCTTCTTCTTCTTCTTCTTCTTCTTCTTCTTCTTCTTCTTCTTCTTCTTCTTCTTCTTCTTCTTCTTCTTCTTCTTCTTCTTCTTCTTCTTCTTCATACAAAGCGCAGACTTTAACCTCCCAGCGAGTGAACATCAGAGGAGCTTCTGCTGGATGCAGATACGATCTCTGAGAGTCAGGAAGTGATTATCCGCTCACTCCGCTCCGCTTTCATCTGTTAATGTCATGTTAATTCACTATTAATATTCCAAATTCTCTCAAATTTGACTTACAGTCTGCTCAAAGTTTAATTTAATTTCATCAGTAGTTTATATGGTTAAACTTGTGACCCTGACAGTGGGCTCATTTTCACCCCCACACACACACACACACACACACACACACACACACTAGTAATTTGATTTGAACCAGATTAAAGAGAAACTCAAAGTGGAGCTGAATAACGTCTTTAATCAGATTATTTTAATGTCAGGAAGGTTATAATCAGATTAACACGGATACATATCTCTGCTTAGCTCATGTTGCCTCTGTCGAGGTCAAAGGTCAGGTGACCGGGGGAGTGAGGATTATCAGTGAATGATGGTCTGAGCGCTCAGGTTCCCTTTAAAGATCCTTTGTGTCTGTGTGACATCGACAACAGAACATTTCATTGTGTTGAATCCTTATATGTGAACATATATATATATATATATTATATATATATATATATATATACAGACATGTATATCTTCTCTGAGGTCCTGGAGCCGTCCAGGCCTCCTGTTCCCTCCATGGAGCTGTATTCCGTCCCTCTCGTTGTGTCTCTTGTGAAGGAGCTCGTTACCTTCAGGTAAAAGGACTTTGGTGACTCACTTTCAAAGTGAAGTCACGTTTCACTCACATATGTTTCAGTACCTGTTAGGCTTCTTTCTGTATTTCATTCTTTACTTTAACGTGAAGGATCCCTCTTTCAGGGACACCTTTGATTTCTCTTCTATCTTCTCCCATTTGGTGTTCGTCCTGTTAAAATCACCAAGAACCGAAGCCACGATCACGTAGAATATTAGTGACTGCGAAACGAAGGTCTTCATCCGCTGAATGGATGAATGTCTTGATGATGATGTGCAATCAATCAAAAGATGACTCTAAATAATCTAAACACTCGTTCATTCTACATCGATATGTCAAAACGTGTTGGACACTCAAGATGAACGGATGAAACAGTGACTGGATGAAAGGATGAACAAAAGAAAAGCTTGTGAGGATCCCGTTAGATGAGACGTTGTTGGTGAGGCGGCGGCGATGGCGGCGGCGGCGGCAGGCTGTTCCCCGAGTAGCGACACGATTGGCTAAGTGTAAACATATGGCGGGGGGGCCGCCGGGGGCTCCGGAGGCTTTTGGCTCGCTCGCTGCTGAAGACGTCCTTTTACCTTCTGTCCGTCTGCCCCCCCCCCCCGACCCCCCCTCTCTTTCCTGCCGAGTGGCTCCTAATTGAAGAGGGCGGGGGCTGCGTGTCAGCAGCCGGCGAGGAGGTGCTGAGACGCTTCTCCTCCGTACCTCTGACACTTAATGAGGCCGTTTCTCTCCCAGCGGGTCCAGAGCTCATGAAGCCAAACCCCCCCCCCAGCACCTCCCTCCGTGCCTCCCGTCATGAGCCGGTCCTGCAAGCGTCTCCACAGTGTTCTGTGACAGTGAGTTTACACCAAGAGAAGAAGCTCATGGTGTCATCACGTCTGTTCTTCTTCTGATTGGTTCCCTCGCAGCATCGTTACAAACTCCCGGCGCTCACTTTGGCGCCGGAGCTCCACAGCTTTCGATGGCTGCTGTCGCTAACGGCCATCGCTAACAGCGTGAACTTCATTCAGATGAAAAACTCAGCTTGTTTTCCTGAATAATCACCTTCTGTGTTTCAGCTGGAAGAAATCTGTTTAATAAAGTGTGTTATAAATCTCTATAATACGGGTCATTTCCTGTCATTTCCTGTCATTTCCTGTCTCTCTGTCTGTCTCCAATCAGATGACATTCTGACATTTACATTTTCTGTCCCACATCTTAATGTTCATAATCACTACAAGGTTTTAATCAGATCTAATCAACTGAGCAGGTTCAGCACAGCAAGCTGCTGGCTTATATAACACACACACACACACACACACGCACACGCACACACACACACACACACGCACACACACACACTGATCAGCTGGTTGCGTTTGTGGAGGAACAACCTCTCCTGCTGCAGCACGCTTGTTTGTTTCCTGCAGTAACGCTCAGGTGACGGAGCTCAGAGGTGAGGTGCTAGATGTTGTTCTTGAGCAGCACGAGGAGACAAAACAAACTAAAGTGTCTTTCTTTGCGTTAGAAAGGACTGTGAACAACAGAAACATGGCCGACATCTTCACACTGATAGTTAAATATTGTCCATCCACTGTCCATCCACTGTCCATCCACTGTCCATCCATCCATCCACTGTCCGTCCACTGTCCATCCATGCAGCGGCATGACGGACACTCAGACTCCGGTCTCATCCACAGCAGCTGGACCCTGGACCCCAGGCAGACCCGGGTCTACCCGATGTCACCTTCCTGTTACTGAGGTTTACTTCAACCAGCCTGGCCAGGAGCCAATTGGATGGTCGAGCAGCTTTAGGTCCTAGCCGGGTTAGCTTAGCATCGTCTGTCGGGCGGGTGTGTTTTGTCATGTGACATCAGTGCTTCTAGTAGAGACCAAAACACAACAGAGTCCAATCAAAGCTGAGCTTGACAACAGGTCCATTCAGAGCTGGTTTGGAAGCTTTTAGAATGACGCCATGAGCTTGATTTCCCGTGCGGGTGCGTGATCGCCCCCTGCGGGGCCACGGGGCCACGGGGCCACGGGGCGCCGCTGCCTGGGGGCCATAGTGACTCTGCAGATGCTTCCACAGACACATTTGGTTTTCAGCTAAATCTTCACTTCATGTTTCCGCCCAGGAAGAAATCCAGCCGCTGTCGCAGCTGTCGGCGAAGCTTCGGCTTTGGCAGGTCGCGGCTCGCGGCGCGCAGAGTGCAGGCAGATAAGACGGGGAGGACGTGCGTGTAAACAGATGGCTGTAAACAAAGTAATGATAAGTAACTAAACTCGAGACTCAACCGCCAGCTGAACGCCGCTCGGGTCTCTGAGGAAATCTCCGAAAAGGAGGCGCTCCTCACATCTTGTGTGTGTCTAAGACTTCTCTCCCGGGTTCTCCTCCTCCTCCTCCTCCTCCTCCTCTCCAGCGCACGTTTGGGAGGTGACATCGGCCCGCCACTCCAGAGCTGAGAGATAAATAAAGTGAGGTGGTAGCTGCTGCTGCAGGCGCAGAATTGATCCCCAGCGAGATGTGGACTTTCTTCCATCTGCTCGCCGCTAATTAACAGTGGAGAGCTTCCCAGAAGAGCACCTCGCGCCGCTCCTCCTCGTCCTCCTCAGCTGAGGATCTGCGGGGAAAACAACACGCCGGCCCCCGGCAGACGCTTCAGCCCGCGAGGTGAGACAGCCAATCAACACGCTCGCTCGCTTCAATCAGCGGGAACGGTGAGACGAGGCGGCAGGTTTCTAACGGAGGAAACCGAGCGCTCCGCAGGGAGCCAAATAAAATCACATCCCGTGTCTGATATCATCGGCAGTGATATGAGGAGACGGACACTAAGCGAACACAACATGCACGTCATGTTGAGTTTCCATCGGAGACGCTCCGTCTTCTCTTCCGTCTTCTCATTTTCAACTAATAAAAGATGAATAGAAAAAGTTTAGAAACACAGTAGAAGACTTCTATATCGTGATGAATGTGTATATGTGATCGACTTCCTGCCAAGGAAATTAAAAGTTGCTTATGAGAATCAACAGATGACTAAGTAATAAGAGCATGTATAGATTACAGAGTCTCACCGTCATCAGAGGGACACAAACGAGACATTCGACTACATCTGACTAAACACACAGAAAACAGAACCACGAGGGCCCCGAGGAGCTGCTCCTCAGCCCAGCAGACCTCCTCCAGATGCCCCCTGTGGCTGAAGTCCATTCACGGAGCCACATGCTCAATCATCGTATGGCATTAATGAAAGTAGCAATAATGATGCAGACTGGGTCCCAGCGAGGTTTGAAGAAGGAAACAAACACAACATTTAATTATGACGAATGATCAGTAAACATATTTCATCAGTTCCTGTAAGAAGACACAAATAAAAGTTCTGAATAACACCCAGAAACCAGCGGGTGGGGGTCACAGCTTAAACATGGCCCACTACAGGAAACTGCTTCTCATTGGGGGGGTTGACGTGGTCAAACCACCCCTTGTTGTCGTGGTAACACAGCTTTCACCTCACGTGCACAGCCCGGATTAATGTAGGGCCGACCAGCCGGGCCCCCCCTCCGGCCCCCTCCGGCCCCCCCGCCGAGCAGGAGCTCTCCGTCACATCAGAGAAACCTGCAGCGTCTGGAAATCCGCCTCGTGCAGGAGATGCTGATTCAGACCCGGACGACGTGATTTGCAGCCGAGCTTCATTTGCAAAAATCATGACCGGGGCAATACGCCGCGGGCACCGGGGCTGTGTGCGCGCGTGTGTGTGTGCGCGTGTGTGTGTGTGTAAGCGCGCGTGTGTGTGTGTGTGCGCGTGTGTGTGAGCGTGTAGTTGACAGACAGGCGGAGGGAGGACGAGGAGTTACAGCCTCCACCAGCGGAAACACTCCAATATAATGAAGAAAGTGCAAAAAGAAGGAAACACCGCCTGTAAAGTGCTTTATATGTCCGTGAAGTCTGGATCTCACACACACACACACACACACACACACACACACACACACACACACACACACACACACCCGCACACACACACACACACACACACACACACACACACACCGCACGCACACACACACACACACACACAGTTCAACAGTCAAGAAGCAGCTCGTTAGAAGAGATGAGAGACGCGCTTCTATCAGCAATGAGTCATTTTTATATTATTTTGTCCATATTATTTTAACAGTAAAACTCCAGATGTTTAATTATCAATCACGAAGATCAGTCCATCATATCTTAGACTGTGGAACTAAATAAATAATATACACCACTAATAAATTAATAATAAATAATACACATATGTCACAGATAAACATTAATTATCTGGATGAATCCTTCAATAAATAAACAGCAGCACAACATATGACTTCTGTTCTCTTCCAAACCATCAAAGCCCCCTCAAAGCCTCCCTCCCAAACCTCATAAAAACCATCAAAGCCCCCCTCCCCCCCACA